>CAJNOL010001855.1:0-52521 GCA_905250125.1 Rotaria sordida | reverse complement strand
AGAACTATTAATACTTGTAATATATGGTG
This sequence comes from Rotaria sordida, assembly GCA_905250125.1. NCBI lineage: Eukaryota > Metazoa > Rotifera > Eurotatoria > Philodinida > Philodinidae > Rotaria > Rotaria sordida. Next base: position 52,492 of record CAJNOL010001855.1, on the reverse strand, counting down.
GTCGAACAATTTTTAATATATTTTGAAAACGTTCTTGTGATGTATCATGAAAATTTGATTTAATATAATGACGAGGTTTTTCATTTGAATCCATTGTTGTATGTCCATTAGATGGATTTTTTGAATTAAAATGTATAACATAATTATGTTTTGATGAACTTAAACCTGTCATTGGTCGATTTTCTAACGTTGATGATAATTCATTATTATGTATTTCATCATGATCATCATCAACTGAATGTAAACGTGTTGTTAAATGTTTAAGTGAAGCTGATCGACGTGGATTTGGTATTGTTTGTTGATTATTTAAAATCATTGTTGTTTTCAATTTAATAGGTGAATGAAATTGTTGTCGAAGTGATATTGTACGAAGTGGACGTTGTCGATTACTTGATGAAGAAAACATTGAACTACTATTAAGAAATGAATTAACACTACTATCACCAGTTTCTAATTTATTATTTTGATCATAATAATCTTGTAATGCTGATGAACGTATACCACCTGCTCGAGTACTTTCACGAGATATTTCAGTAGAAGAATTTATAGGTGTTTCAATAGCTTGTTCAGGTAATCGAACTGGACCTTTTTCACGTTGAAAAACATATTTTTCATGTATAGTAGTTTCAACTGGTAATGATTGATTGAGTATATCAGGTAAATGTGTTATACGAGATGAATGTGCACGGGGTGAAGGAAATAGTGGTTGTTTTTTAATATTTAATTCTTGTCCAATTGGCTGTTGACGAGATAATGACCGATAAGGTATATAAAATGTTTGAGAATGTTGAATGGATGGTGGTGAAACATTATTATTACCAATAATAGCAGCTGCTTTTTTTAATGAACGATGTCGATGACGACGATTTGTTGATTGTTGTTGTGAAAATTCATTATTATCTTCGATAAATTGTATTTTATTAAATTCAGAAAAAGATACTCGAGGTCGACGAATTTCATTTGTTTGTTCATGATGTTGACGTGATGGAAAAGATTCATTATCATTATCTCTCATACTAGTATGCAATGAATTATTATTATTATTATCATTTGTTGATGGATCAGAAGCTGCTTCATTTGGTACTGAATGAAGTGATATATGACGAGATAAAGCAGTACCTCTAAAAATAAGAATAAAACAAATATTTATTTATGATGTATGATTTAAAATGTTTATTGAATTGTTAATGTACGTTTCAGTTTGTAAAGTGTATTTTTTGTGACAGACTGAAGTGTTTTTAAAAGTTCGTTTTCTAAAATAATCTCATATAACTTCAGTATCTATTGAATTGTTGAAAACTGCCATCTTTGATTATTTACTTTGATATATCTGTATTTTAAGCTGACGTTTTACAGCCATATGTCAAAAATCAATATTTAAAACTATGACAATTAAATGGCTAGAGAAACACAAAAAATAAATTGAAATTATTTCAGTTAATAGTAACTACTTTGAATGAATGTCAGGATATTCATCAATTTACATGTAAATGAAAAAAAATTTCTATCAACTATATTGATAAATATAAGCAATGATGTATATATATATATATGAGCAATTCCATTCGTTAGGAGTGTGATTTCGAAAAGTAAAGATGTTTATTATATTCCTGCTCTTACGGATTTCTTTTAACTATTTTTCAAGTAACAGATGTATGTTGATTCCGCCGAGTTATTATTGAAAAATCAACCTAATTGGCGTGACACAAAAAAAGAACCAAGATTTTCATTTTATACATTTCCATTTCCATACCCTGCAAGTTCAAACAGTATTTTTGAAAATTAAATAATATGTTCTATCAAGGACTCTTCAAATTAGAGAATCTCTACGAAAATTACTTAAGTTGTTCGAAAAATTAAGTTTATTCATTGTTAATAACAAAAAATCGTCTTGTAATTGAATGTGAAGTGTAAAAAAAAATAATTCTAAATGATGCAAATCCTTCTTGACGATTACGAAATGATATCAAAACAAAAAAGTCTCATTCCAGAATATGAGCAGACCTTTCGAAAACTGGTTTTTGGGAGGCATTTTTTTGCAATTCGATCTTGCTGAAAATTTCAACATAGATACAATCTTTGGTATAGAGTTTATTTTGAAATTCTAAGATTTGTTCATCATAAGATTAGAGAGTTATTTGCTAATTATGTTTTAATTAGATGTGAGTTGAAAGATCCAATATATTTTTTAAATCGATTTATGAGAAAAGAACTTGTTCAAAAAATAATTGTTATAAAGAATCAATGTCAAATCGACGATAATCATATCCTATTTTCGTTGGTTTTACTTTTATATATTGTAACAATAGACGCTTCAATCCTCACAAATATCCTATATTAATATTGTTTCGTAATAATTAGCGAAATTTTGAAATCGCTGTTAAATACAAATTATCTGTATAAATGAAAAATTTGATGTTATTATCTATCATCTAGAAAGTTATACGATATTACTTTGAAAACAAACTGTATAGACTAGTATATTTTTTTGTCCAAAGAAAATCTATTTGACATTTCTATAGATGTGTTTAGTTCTTAATTAAAAAAAAAAGATCTTTTCTTACTTAATTAATCCAGGTAATGATTTAACTTTTTGGATTTGTCTATCAATAAAAAGTCTCTTTGGTAAATCTGCATTTTCTAATTTTTGATATTGTTGTCTAGTATATTGTTGTCCATCGTTCATTGTTCCTGTAAAAGGAATTGAATTTGGTGAAGATATCATTGGTGAATTTGATGGTAGAATTGGACTTGTTACGTGTTTTGATCGATAATCAGATGTATGTAATGTTTGTTGATGAATATCTGTTGACAAACTAACACCATTAACATGTAACCAACCGCGAGGCAACATGTCTAAAAGAGATTGTTAGACAAGTGTTCCCATGTGAAAAACAACATATTAACATCACCAACAAATGTTGATGTTAAACGATTTTTTTTTTTCGTCATTCGTTTTTTTTTTGTTTTTTTGATAAATAGAAGAGAGAAAAAAAGTAAAGAAAAATCACAATTGAGAGATCGTTTTTTGTTATTGATGAAAAAAAAAACAGTTCGATACACACATCTATACTTGAGCATTTTTAAAAAATGAATTAATACAGACGCAAAACGGAATGAAAAAGAATAAGAAGAGATGCATTATGACATACTTCAAAATACAACATTTAATGATTGATACTTTCTATTTCTCTTTTCTTTCTTTTTTTCTTTTTTCTTTTTTCTTTTGCTTATTGACAAGAAAAAAATTCGAATATTGGATTAATTATATTCTATTTATTAAAGATCAATTTCATATGCATATATATTTATGTAATTATGAGCTTCTTCATTTTCTACAATGTTATATTCGAAATCAAAAAGAAATCAAGTTAACCAAAGACAGTATACGTCGAACGACCATGTTGACGACAATAAGGTCGATTGTTTTTTACCACGAATCCCTGACCATCTAAGCTCACCTGGCATAACTATAATAATCAAAAGCAAAAAAAAAAAAAAATTTTTAATATTTAAAAAAAAGAAAACGACATACAGAGCAATTAAAACATTCAGCATGATATATACCACCTATTGCTTCTAGGTACTTGTCACCAGGTTCAATAGGAAATTCACAACTAGTACATTTTGCTTGAAACATGCGTTGATAGTCTATAAAAATTCAAATATATTTCGTTTGATTTATTATTTCGATCAGACTTTTAATAAATATTACCTTCCGTGCAATAAGGACGACCTTCTTCAATATGAAATGATCCTGTACCAATAGCTTTTTTACATGCTGTACATGTAAAACATTCAGGATGCCATGTTTTTTCAAGTGCATGAATACATTCCTAGGGTTTTTTTTAATTTTTTGATTATAAAATTAAATAAAATATTATTTAGATAATAAATTACTTTCAATATTTTTTGACCACATTTAGCACAAAAAGGTGCAAGATATTGTTCAAAATCATGTTCACAATATAATCTTCCATTTTCTTCAACAAAACCACAATCCATTAAATTTATTGAACATTTTGAACAAGTAAAATGATCAACACAATAGCAACGATCAATTGCAGAAATAAATGGACCTCTAGTAGAAATTTTTATAGAAAAAAACAAAGATATTTATAAGTATATTACCGTATATGAATTCCACATCTATAACATTTAGCGATTTGATTTGTATTTTCATTCCGATTCAATGAAGCACTACCTTCAGTACCCTTCTTAATTATACGATGACCGAATGCAGGTGTTTTCTGCGTGTTTACATTTAATGATGATTTGCCTGTTGCTATAAATTAAAGATAAACGAATAATATAAATTATCATTTAAACATTTACCAGTTGGTTTTGAAGGTGAAATATGAGGTGCCGAGTGTAGTTGTTGCTGTTGTTGTGAACTATCGCCAGCAAATGGTTTTGGCATAGACTTAGCTGGTGTTGCTTTAAGTTCATTTAAACTTAAATTTATATATATATATTTTAAAAAGATTGTCTATTTGTTAACATTTAATTACCCTTTTGATTTCTCAGTATTGTAATCCGAAGCCATATTCATACTGGAGAAAAATTAAAAAAAAAAGTATGTTAAAATAGTGTGCAAATAAAGAAAAAAAGAGGTACACAAACATTCCCATGCGTGATTAGTATTCACAATCAAATTATCGTTGAAAAATCAATGGTTTAAAATAATTATTAACATAATGCGATGAAAAATTATAGCTGCATACATATGAATGTACATATTCTCAATTTAAATTTCTACCTTTTAAGTGTACGTTCTATTGTATCTGTTATATTACCAGCAGAATAGAGACCTATTGGGGTATTGTAAGCTTGACTTAACATAACTCGATTGTTTGATATTGGCATAATAATCTATTAAATAAATTAAATTTATCTAAACTTCAAGGTTATTATTAAAATATATCGAAGTTTTCTGAATAGAATATATATTCAAATAATATTCGTGTTATATATTCGAAATATAATTTGATGAAATACTTTAACTACTATAGTTAATGACTGTTGAGACGATACAAATGTTATCCTTGACATTTATATAAATACCTGCGGGCTAGGCGGCTGAGGTGGTGATTGATATTGAGATTGAGGTAAAAAATTCTTTTCTATAGGTTGCATTGATTGATGAGATGGGAAATTCACACGACTATTATAATCAGCACTAGTTGGTACAGCACCTCTATTAGATAAAAACTTTTTTTCCTGTATTTTTTTTTAATGTTTTATTATGCTGACTAACCGTTGTAAAATGAATTCCAATGTATTATTTAGTCGTTTAATTTGTTCCTGAGCTTCTTGATGTTGAAGATATTCAGTTGATATTGAACCAATTCGAAGAATATAATCATCAGCTCGTATTCCACATCGTTCAGCTAAACTATTTGGATTGACTTGTTGAATTTGTAATGGACAACCAAAATCTCTTCCACCTGAAAAAAAAATAATTCATTCGAATATTCAAATCTTAGAAATTTCATTTTATTTACCCTGCATTCGAAATCCCCATGGTACATTACTAGATTCGCGTTGTATTTTAATATGAAGCATTGTATAAGATGGCATCTTTGTTATGTCAGTTGTTACTAAAGATCTTATTACATATATATATATATCTCAATAATAGAAAATTCATCAATCGCGCTTAAGTCTCATTTTGGTCTACATACGGACAAAATATTAGGTCAAAAGCGATGCTTCATTTGGATATGTTTTCTTGTTGATCAACGAAAAAAAAAATATGTATACAAAAATTTATTTATAAAAGAGAAAGTAAAATGTAAATGTCTATGTATCTTTGAAGATAGATCTTTAATACATATGTATCTATTTGATTGACATAAAATTATTAATTTAAATAAAAATACCTTTTATTAAAAGAATTGTCTAGTCTTTTATTGTAATATGATAAAATACAAATAGATAAGTATTTGATCTTGAAATAAATAACCTTTTTATATAACAATACAGATAATATAAATGCTTATTTTAGACAAGATTTTTTCTACCCTGCTAAGCAATAAATCAGAGAAATAACAATGGTTTTTTTTTATTCTTCTTCTTCTTCTTCTTCCGATTTGGCTGTTGTTGTTATTGTTGATATTTTTCCTTTTCCTATTATCAATAATAAATTCGATATTATGCCAAATATTTTTTTGCTTCGTAAATGCTGCCAATACCTATGATATATCAAGAGATTATAAACATACATATCATTATTGCCACAATTTCTGCTTGTTCTTTTGTCAATCTATATTACTTCGCCGATATATTATTCTGTGAAATAACAAAATGATATTTTCTTGATAATAACAGAACAATATGTTTTTTATCGATAAGAATGTTATACAATGGAGAAAAAAAAGAATTTTGTCTTTGATACTTTTTTATCCGATACAATATTAATAAGTCAACATGTCAATTTGACATGCTTGCTGAGTGTTAATGGTACTTAATTAATTGATTTATTATCTTCACTACATACGATTTTTTAAAATAATTTCTTTAGTTTATTGACTTTTTGTAGTATTTATGTCCATAATAATATCTAAATTCAATATAGGCGACGTGTTAGTTTCGAGTTGGAAAAACCTTGAGCAATAACTAATAGGGCGGAACAATCTATTGAAAAATATGTTTCTTCATCAAAAATATATTATGGAGTCACATTAGACTTCTTTTTTTCAGCATATTCTGAAGAGATCTTTAAGTTCCCTATACGAAACAACGTTTCCATGATTATAGGGCTTAATTGACTCAATGTACATTTGCCTGGATTACATATGGAGATGTATATTGCATATGTATGGCGCTAAGGACTGTGTAAGCTAATATAAAATCACTGAGAATCTTTTTGCGAAATAGATTGAAAATGGATTTAAATTGCCATCTAGCACAGTTTTTACTTGTACAGATGTATCAAGGAAAGTATAAGTGATCTGTTTTTGCTTTATTGACCTGTTAAACTTCCTGGCTGTTGTTTTTTGAATGATGCGTAATTTATCTTACTCTAATCTATGTCAATATGTAAATGAACTGAACTGTATGGTGACAATCATATATATATATATATAGGATGGAAGCCGTTTGTAGTGTATGATGTGTTGACTGATAATAGTACGAAGACTTGTAAGATCATAATAATTTTACATGTGATGTTTTCTTTCATATTCAATGATGATTTGATCAATTGTAGTTGGACTACTTAGATTAACATTTCTGCCTAATGTAACGCTCACCTATATCAGGGATATTTAGGTAATATAACGTGTTCTTATGTAAGCTTGTGGATGCTTTCGAAGATCCTTGTTTGTGGATGGTTCTTTCTTGATGGACCTGGGTATGATAGAATATGACAACGTTACGACATCTTTAAAGCGCTTTACGGCAGCAACACGGTGCCGTATGTGGTCAGTAGTGCCGAGTATATTGTAACAACACAATGTGATATTAAACGACCGTCTACGATGATTCGTAACGATTGACTTATGTTGTTAAATGGAAGTGAGCATGTGTAATATATATTTTGTATTACAAAAAACATGTCCAAGTCGAAAAATATAATGTGGTATACTGTCGTGCAGTCATCTAAATTACGTGAAAGAAAAGTTTTTATTGATATATCAAAACAACCACGAACAGACGTAGGACTTCCGAGTTTTTCAAGTATTGCCACATCGATTCTATCGTTTATGTTCATATCAGATGAAAACGAATGTAGAGAACTGGAGAAGAAAAGTCTCCCATCACTTTATACGATGAACAAATAGTGTTGAATTGAGTGTGGATGAAGAGAAGACGCACACTTACATTCTCATTTTTATTTTCGTTACTGATTCTTATTTTTATTTCCACGTGATCTTTAGTAGATATCTTGCAGACATCGTCTTTCACCCGATCCCATAGAAAAAACTCGAATGACACTACATAACACGATCATAGAGCTCTTTAACTTTACAAACACTCAGAACATGTCATGCGAATACAATTTCACTATAGTTTGATGAAGAGCTCTTTAAAATCATCTTGATTTGGTATTTCTTTGTCAAACTTGATTAGCAGCATTTGTTTCATAATTGTAGATGACTCAAACTTGACCATGAATAGAACAATTTGTATTCTAATCTCTAATGAGTTATGAATACATTGAAAAGAGCTCGGGATCCTTAACTTATTGGTGTTGAGATGCTGCACTTTAACAGTTTTGTTTTATGTCAATATTATGGTCTTTCTCAAGAACACTAGGAAAATTCGCTTTCGATTTTCAACTTGAAATCTTGTATAGAGACAGATCATAACCAAAATAGTTTATTGTGAAAGTTTTCAATCTTTTGATGTGTTTGTTTCCTGAAATAAGAACGACAAATCTGCCGATATATATGAGCAGTGTCAAAGACAAACTTTTATTATAGTTGTATCTTAAGATAGAAACAGCGACATGATCCGCAACATTCACAATAAACTATTTTCTTCAAGGTCTGTCTCTATTCGAAATTTCAAGTTAAAGTTCGAAAACAAATTTTCCTCGTGTTCCTAAGGATCACCACGATATTAACTAAAAAAAATACCGTAAAAATGCAATATCTCGACAGCAATATCCTAAAAGCTCGAACTCTTTTTAGTATATTTATAGCTCATTACGTGCTACATGATGCATACATTTCATACTCAAAGGCGATTAACCAGTTGCAATGCTGTCCTCCTCAGTCTCTCTATTTTTTACGAAGTTTCGGATTGAAATTCAAAACTATGATTTTCGCGCATAGTTGCAGCTCAATAGGAAAAATTTACTAATAGCAATTCATTACATCGACTATAATGCACAATGGATCTGAATCCTGTTAAGATTATTCTACTCTAGAAGATCTCAATATGTAACCAAACCATGCATTCACTAGTGATGAATTATTTCGAGCAGTGCCATTTTCTGACAAACTTTTATCAATTACTATTCTAGACTTATGAACAAAAAGAAATCTATTAGTAAATTTCTTCCTTCCTCAAAATATGAAACCCTAGATCTTCTATTATATCCGACGTCAAGTTTAATCAACAATGCTGTCAATCGTTCGAGTATCTAAAAACAAAAATGCTTTTCCAAAGAAAAATAGCTTTTTTTTTTTTTCGTTTTCTTCATATAATAGCAAATATCAAACCTTTTTTAATTGCCTAACCTATGTTTCAATATTGATATTATCTTTTTTTCTTTGTTTTTGTTCTTCTTTATTTTATACATTTACGAGTTGTTCAATCAGACGACAAGAAAAAGTACACTAGTATTTTGGTTTGTTTTTTTTGTTTTTTTTTTTTCATTTTATGGAAAAGAAAGAGAAAATATAAAGTAAAGTAAATTGTTTTCTTGTAGAAAACTAATTTTAAATAGAACTCATGAAGCAAAAGAAAGAATACGAGTAATATGACAACATTAAAGGGCGATACCAAGAAGAAAACGAGAATTACATATAAAATAAGAAAAGAATAAGTCCAAATGTTTGATTCCACTAAGCTTTTGGCAAAGCTAAAATAAAGAAAAAAAAATAATAAATAAATAAATTCTAAAAAATCATATAAAACAATATATATTAGTATTTAAAAGCAAGAAAAGTATTACTCAAATATGATGATTACATACACACATAGAGAAAAACAAAATAAAAAATGACAGACCATTGAAATGTTTCTGTCAAATTATTTCATAAAGCTTCAATGATTTCTATAACAATGAGAATATTTATTTTCTTATTATACACATCGAAATATGTTAACTTCAAAAAAAAAAAGAAAAAGAATAAAACAAAGAAGAAACCTTTTAACGGTAACTATGATGAATAGTTCGTAGTTCTTAGAAGAATATAAAGTTTCAGAAAAAAAGAAAAAAAAAAATTAAATATTTATTTTAACTTACTTTCATAAGCTTCACTTGCAAAATATTGAACATCATGATCAACATCTTGAGTTAATTTTTCTAAACAAGGCTTAACATGCATAGCTAATGCACTAAAAAAATAAAACAATTAAATATAAAACAAAAAAAAAAAGAAATCTCTTTTATTTACCTTGAATCAAGTACTGGATAAATACGTTGTAATGTTTTAGCTACATTAAATCGTACATTAGCTACGGCATCACCAGCAAGTGTAATGACGGTTGGTAACATCATTCTTTGTGTTATTTCTTGACCACAAGGTTCAGCTAAGATCTATAAAAAAAAACAAAAAAGAAAAAAAAAGATTTTTATTCGAAATATAAAAGAAATAATTTATCTACGTTAATAGCGAATAGACAAGTCATTCGATACAAATAATTTTGATCACGAGCTAATTGTATAACTTTTGGTATGACTGTATTTTGTGCCCAATCACGACCAAATTTTTCAACTAATTTTTTTAAATTATTTGTTGCTGCTTCACGTATAGCAAAGACATGATCAGTAAGCCAACTCATACAAAGACTACTAAGTTTTTCATCGAAAAATTCTGGACCCTATATAAATCAAATTTTCAGATAAAAAACAGAAATAGATATTTAACTTACTAATTGTCCAGCTAAAAGTGGCATATATTCAATAATACCTAGACGTACACGCCATTTAGCATCACTAGCTAGTTCAACAATAGCCGGAAGAAGACTTTGAGATAATTGACGAACGCCAATGACCTTTGAATACATATATATATATAATGAATAGTTGATCATGTAAAAATATTTTTTAGAATAACGTTAAAGAAAATCATTTTATCTTTTATAGATATAGAGTGAAGGCGATCCTTCTGCTCAAGACACATTTTTACATCCAAGTTTTCATTCTGTGTGATAGTTTTAGGCTTTGATCTTATCAATAGCTGTATACTAACCGACTTCTCAAAACCTATTGCTTTGAAAAAGATATAACGATATGCATTCTAGAGTCCAAAATTTAGCTAAGATTGATACTGGAGTCCTGTTTGACAAACTTTTTCATGTTCCGAATCCCGTTTGTCCTATTGACTAAAATGCGACTGACTGCTATTCACTCACTGAGTTATCATGACAAAGTTTTCTTTTTTTCTTCTCGATGTATTAGTCAAGAATCTCGTTTCCCACACCTAACCATCATTTCTAAATGAGAAAAAAGTTTGCTGATGCATATCTGAAATCCATTTTTCAAAAACTCAATTCCGCTTCGAGGTCTTAAAGATATGGAAAACGATAATTAACAGCTGAGAACTTCCTCATGTGATTATACATGACTCAATTGGAAAAAAATCATTAATATTTCAGATTCTATATGCAATAGTTGGTTCAGATTCATTATCTCTTAACTTGTCAGCTGAACGTGACTGAAATTCATTATGATTTCCTCTATGAAAGACTAAGATTTAGAAATAGCAGTTGTCGTCTAAGAACGCGTTCTAACATTTTTCGGGCTCGTACAGTCAGTCGCTTTTTCCAATCAGGCTTCTAAACCTCTTCTTCATAAATCGACCTTGGGCCAGGTATATTCAAATTGTATGAAATTTCCAGCATATGTTACGGCTATAGTGAAGAGGCTATGTTAAAACTTTCAGTCCTATACTATCATGTTTGCGTGAAATATTCAACAAACAAAGGTCAAAAAGAGTCTATTTGACAATCTGGAATTCTCGGTGAGCCTTTATTTTATATATTTTTCTTATTTGAAGGAACATGTCAGACAGAGTCCTTTTTTTATATAATAATAAAAAAACGAACACGGCAGGTTCTCATGTTCTTTCAAAAAAAAAGCAATTAGCTACACTGCAACTCCTTCGAGAATTTTGGAATGTACGATCAGAAGAATATAAATAGCGAAAAACATTTATCACTTTTGTTTTTGATGAGCATCCTTAAATAAAGTTTTATATATAATTACACAGCACAAAATTTCATCCAAAAAAAAAAACAACTTGAAAATTAAAATTACTCTATTTCAAATTCTATTAATTCCTTTAGATAAATCATACCTCATTAATACATTCAAGATTTGAAATAATATTAAGTCGAACTTCTGGATAATCATCTTTTAATTGATTAAGAAAAAGTGGTAAAAGATGTTCAAGTGTACTACAAATGATAAAAGAAAAAATAAATAATTCTCTTACTATCAAAAAAAATACTTACTTATCCTTTCCAAGTATAGGTGAAAGACCCATTATAACCGATGCTAATGCTGATTTAACATGTTGATTCATATCACCAACCATATCTTTAACACATGGTAATATTTGTGACATAATTATTTGTTCACGTGTATCAGCTGATAAATTATTACAAAAATCTTTTAATTTTGATGCTGCTGCAGCACGTACTTCAGCTTCAGGATCTTTTAATAAAGAACTATAGGCGCCAACTAAATCATTTTTTGTTATTTCTGGACCAACAGCTTTTTGAAGCTATATATATATATGAAATGTTTCTATTTATATAAATCAATATTAAATAACTTACATCAACAAGTTTATCAGCAACAACATAGCGTACACGCCATGATTTATCTTCTGTTGCTGAACGTAATGTTTGCATCATTTGTTGTTCAAGATCTTCATGTCGAAATAGACCAGCCATAGCAATACCAGCTTCAACAGCTAATAAACGTACACTATCTTGTTCATCATTTGCCAAATTTGTAAATAATGGTACAAATTCTTGACGTAAATATTCCGGTTCAACAACTTTAGCAAATTCACCTAATTTTGCTGCTGCTGCACGACGTACCATGGGTGTATCATCTTGACAAAGACTTTTAAATAATCTTAAAAAAAAAAAAAAAAAAAAAAAAAAAAGAAAATTTCAATTGAATACAAACAAAAATCTTTACTGTCGTAATTCGCCTTTAACATGATTTGAAACGCGTGCATAACAAACAGATATAAGACCTGATGCTGATGTACGTGATGTAAACCAATCACCTTGTGCTAAACGTTTAACTGTTGGTACAAAATATGTTTCTAAATCAGTTGTTGAATGTTGTGGTGCTAATGTACGTAATGATTCAACAGCTTTATCACGTACAATTGTTTCTTCAACTTGAGCTAAACTTTCCAATGGAGGCTAAATGAGATAAGATTTCAAAAAAGAAAAAAACATAATAAATTAATTCTATTTTCATACCAATAAAACATGAACATAACTTTCACCACCAACAAGTTGTGTAAATGTACCTAATTGTTCAGCTAATGCTAAAAGTACTTCATCTTCATCATAAATAGTGTCTAGATGCAAAAAAAATCATAAGATTTCAATTATTAATTAAAAAAAAAAGAAATTAACCAGTTAGAAATGGTATAAGTTCAGATCGTGTACGTTCAACACCAAGTGCTAATGCAATAGTGGATAATTTTTTTATGCTATTTAAACGTAACTAACAAATATCAAAAGTAATGAGAAAGAATATTTTTCTTTATTGAAACAACAACAAAAAAAATTTACTTGAACGTCTTCATTACGTAATTCATCGATTAAAACAGCAATTGGATAAAGACTTTCATCAGATTGAACATCTCCAGAAGCCATTTTTGTCTTTAGTAAAAATTGAAATCTAAAGATTAGTACAAAAAAATATATCGAAAATATAATTAGATGAGCATGATGGTAACATCACAACGAAGGAATGAATACTAAGTTTAATAACACAATATAGAAAAAACCATTAAGATATTACTATTGCCTCACTATGTTGTAATCTTATGACATCTATCGACTTCGGAATCTTATAATATTTTATCTCAGTAAGGTAACAGTCGTTCATTATCCAAAGGAAGCAGTGCATTATAAAATTCTCAATAGTCAATTATGCTGAGATAAATGAGTATATCTCATTTGAATTGAATAATCAGTGTTCAGCATATACTGCTCAAAATGCTCAAATTGGACAATAAAATACGGCGAGTGTGGATGTGGGTGTGAATGAATACCAGATCTACACTCACACCCACAACCTTGTATAGCTTTCAGCCATAATGTTTTGTTTTTATTGTTTATCAACGTTAATCATATTACTAAGAAAAAATTTCATACATATTTTTAACATAAGAAAAATTGATTCTATTCATCATCATTTTCTATTCAATCATAACATAAATTATACTCGACATCTTTATGATGCTTTGATAAAATTTGTATATTTTTTTTTGCCTTGACGTCAAACAATATGAAATTTGTTTTGAATGAAAAAACTAAGAAATCATACCGTTCGAATGCTGAGTCAATAATGTATTTTGGATTAACTAGGTAAACTTATTGTTGGTACATCACATACATAAAAATATCAAACGAATCGAACAGACAAAATAAGGTATAATTTCTTTCTTTTTAAAATTAAATATAATATCACTGAAGCTACTGATATTGTAAAGAGATGATTAAGCAATATATGTTTCGTTTTACGAATTCCTACCGATTATTAATGTATGTCGATGATGAAAGATATTAATCGCAATATACTGTAGTGAGTGTAAAAGAAAAGTAAAGAACAACTATCATCTTAATCCAGCAGTGGACTTCAATCTCGCGGTTATGTCTGTCACAGCCGGTATTGGCTCTTTAATGATGTTTATCATGTTTGTAGGCAGTCCGGGTGGGAATAGTCGAAATTTCTACTCCTGTTAGATTGTGTTTCACAAAAATCAGTATAGAGAACTGATCTTATATATTTATATTGAATTATATTCAACTTTAATTGAAGTCTAGTTAAAATCAGAAAGTTGTAGAGCTTGCAAGTGAACTCTATTAAAATTTCGTTTGTCTTAGCAAGCTTCGGCAAAAAATGAAAGAAAGAATTTTTAAGCATATAGTTTTTAAGTAATGATTTTTTGTTTTATTAATGTTAATTTGTCTTCGAATTTTTGACATGGTTAATATATGATATATAAAGTGTGCATATATTATCCTGTTAAGTTTTTTTGAGTTATTTTCCAACGCAAAAAATGAAGGATGTTTTAGCTTTTGTATTCCCTGTGATAGAATAATAACCGCAATTTTCTAGACATTTAATACTCCATTATTTCGTAGTTTTGCGTCTAATTAAAAACAAATTCTGCCTAAGATTAATTTTACCCTATGACATATACCTATCAATTTTTTGAGTATAATTAGATTTGAATGGTTTTGTAAGATCTAATCGTTTAGTCATACTTTTTAATCCATCAAGGAGGTTTTCCTACGTTAAAAAACTCGATTTTCGTGAAAAAAAAATCATTTTTGAGATTGCCAAGGGCACGAATTCATAAAACCGTTTTGATCAGTATTTTATCCAGATTTTCTCTTCCGGCAGGGCGAACATCTAATTTTGAGGACAAAGACTTATAGCACGTAGTACAATGATTACTAACTCTGGAAGCAGGGGTGGCGCGACCGGGGGGTAGTCGGGGCTGCGACACCCCCCCAATCTTCAAAAATTTCTGTTTTTTTGCTCAACAAAATCAGGAAATTTTCTTCCATTTGTCACCAAAAACAATGTTACACCCCCCGAAAAATTGTAGATTTCGTCTTTCTAGTCCAAAAAATTTCGCTACACCCCCCGAATGTTGGTTGACTCGCGCCACCCTTGTCTGGAAGAGCCAACTCCATCTTTGCAGGAGTGCTACCTTCTCGACTCTGACACTGGATAAAACACTAGTTTTGATTCTCGAAAGTTTTATGAATGAAATTTTGAAACTATAAGAGCAATCAATAAGATACTTTTTCTTTGTAAAGTTAGATCTTCAAACTAAAAGCAAGTTATTTTTAGAAGTAATTAAATCTTGAGGATCTTAGAAATACTCTTTTGTTAGCTCTCCAATGATTTATAGAAAACGGTTGCATAGTCTCTATTACTTATTTCTCTATACAAAAAAAAAAAGTTTGAAGTAATATTCACAGTAGTTCACAAGCAACCAGAATATAAATTCATTCTTTTATTTCATTTCGATTTTGCTTGCCAGAAAAAAAAGTATACAAAGTCTATACTATTTTAATAACTAACCGTCACCATCTGATTCATAAGTATCTTCATCACGTGAAATAAAACTATATAAAATTTCGTCGTTGTTACTATAGTTATCACTGTTTCCATTATCAGCATCTTCATCGTCAATCATCAGCTTTTATGTTTTTTTTTCTTCATCATGTTTTCGTTGTTTTTCTTTTTCTTCGATGTACACCGATAACCGCATCAATTGACACTGTAATATATTTATGCTTCATCTCGATTGTAAGTAATAGTAGAAAGACTATAAAAAAGAAATTGCAATTGTTTCAAAATGATTTTTTTATTCGTTAATGATCGATCAACGGACAAACTTTTTCTCAATATACTTCCTGCCAGAGTTTTGCTTTTTCTTTTTCATCAATGGAAAGATATTTTCTAATTAATTGTTAATGTTAGAGAAACTCGAAAGTTTTCACATTTTTGAAGTTTCAATGGTCCAAAAAATGAAACAAAATAACAATTAAAAAAAACGCAATCTTTTCATCCGAGGTGATAAAGAGTTCTTTTTTACATGGAAAGCAAACGATGCTCAGCAATTTGAAATATATTGATTAAAAATTTGTCCCCATAAAACCTTGTTTTTGCAGCTTGGTCCATGCAAATTTCCTGAACGATAAGGTATGGAAGCATAAAATTGTTTTTTATTAATGTACTTCCATGTGTTGAAAATCTATGCCAAGTTTCATCAATAACTCATGTACTCTGTTGAATTAGGGGAGAGGTACTGAATATCTCATAAATCATGACCATACATATATATATATCAAAAGAAATTTTATGAGAAATGAAAATAAGATATTGAATAAAAACATATGCTAGAGATTTGTACAGTTACTTCTATCCTATTCCGCATATCTTTAACATATTCCTAAAGAAAATAGTAAGCATTCAATAAATTATATCAAGTTTTGTTAAATTTTGAAATATTAGCTTTTTTATATTTTTAAGGCTTTAATTATTTTCAATCTTATTATTTCATTTAATTAATATATCAATGAAATTAGAAGAAATATCGAGTGAATAGAACATGTATAAATAAATCGCGCTTATAATAGTACAATTAAACCAATTATTTATTAATTTTCATCATAGTATTCATTACAAATCTATGCTGTCAGAACTAAAGTACAATGTATTCATTTTAATTATCTATTAGCACGTCGTGTAACTAAAATACAAATTAACAAGATCAATCAGGAAATAGAAACGTCTTCCCCTTAAGAATCAGCAGAACAAAGGCGACTATAAGTTTCATAGTAATTTGTGACTCAAGAACGAGATATGCATAGATTTGTAGAGGAAAACTTCCTCTTATCGAATGGTGTAAAGTACTATCAAGTTCCATTGCGTATCATAGAGAACATTAACTTTGATACATTCTAGTGGAATCTTAACGAAAGTGGCGTCCTCTATTGATTATCTCATTAGTACGCAATAGAACTTGATAGTACATACACCATTAGGTAGATGAAAACTAACTTTACAAATCTAAATATATCCTGTTCTAGGGTCAAAGCCTTACAGCTGTCTTTGTTAGTATTAGTAATTTATCATGAAATCATCGTATGACTAACCCTATGCAATAAAAGAATGTGCCATTTTACAAGGTTAAGACAGACGCCAAAAGGGTGGAGTAAAGCCTCTTGTTTCATATGTTATTAATAGATAAATACTCTTTTCATTCCCTGAAGAATTTATCAAGAAGATTTTTAGTAGATGTGGTATTGGATTCAATTAATTAATCGAAATTAAAAAAACACATGCGATAAAATTTACGATCACAAGACCTTTGCTAATACATATCTACATGTTTTTAGAGAACGCTATTTATTGATAGTCGAAGTAGCTATTATCTCATTATCTATTATCATAGGGAATTTGTTTTTTCTTTTGTTATGTTTTATAAGTTAACGATAAATGAATGTAACCTTGTACTGCGAACTGGATGATCTTGATAATAATAAACACCTTAAAATTCTTTATTCACAGGTAAACAAATAATTTCAACTCTTTTTTCGAGGTTATCATGGAGGAAAAAGCACACTTTTCGTACATATTTCTTGAAAGGAAAAAAAACGTACTGTCAATCAAAAGAAATGCTATGATTCAAGTTCCGTTAGACATTCATAGATCATTACATTATAAATACTGTCTGTGCATTATGTATGTTTGCTCACTATTACTAACTTCAGTTTTTTTTTAAATTTTACGACCGAAAAAAAACCAAATGTTACGATGAGTAAAGACAAATGAATATAATACATACAATAATAAAACGAAAAAAAGCAGAACTTTAATCAAGGTCGTTCATATTTTTCTCTTTAAATTTTTTTGATTGCAAAAATTATGAAGCAAACAATCGGCTACTATCAATGCTCTATTTCTGCCACTATTCTAAGAGGTTATTCAGTTCGAAAATAGATTGATAAAGAATACATGTATAGATTAACGTATATAAAAAGAATGCAGACGAACCCTAAAGTGCATACTCATTGTTTGACTCGAAATTTAGGTGCACCATTTGTTTTATTGAATGTATAAAATAATATCTTCTATGAAATACAATATATTGTGTTAAGTTCCGTGTATGTAGACGTTAAAAAATACTACGTGTTATCTTTGTCTTTATCGTACATACAAGAACTTTTGTTTTTCTACAAATAAATTCAATGCTCGTAAGCTGATTTTTCTAATTTGAAATATATTAAAATAAATCGATTGGTGAACATTGAACGCAATCTTTAGAAATTATGATTGATTCTCTATTACTTTCAAAAAGAAAACATTTAAAGAAGATATCTCTTTTAATTCGTTGTAATAAAGAGCCATCACAATGTTATATGAAGCGCTTTGTCGCAAACATGATATTAGTTTTTTTTTGAAGAATGAAAAAAAACAATTCTGACCGCGTCAATGTGTCTCAATGGCAAAAAAATAAACCACAGAATTGAAAAAAAAAAATTATTGAAATTATATAGCTACTTTATTTTGTCTTCACACTGTTATTTCCTCTGTTTCTTTCAATCGTTTATTTTTCTTTGTCGCTCTTTTTTTGTTCTGCATTTAAGTTCTCATTACCGACAATCTTAGCAACGAGCAGTATATATAAAGCAAAAGATAATTCTCTTTTTTTTTCTTCTTTTTTTTTGCTATTTCTTCAAAATTTTTTTTTAAAGCAAAGGTTGACTACTTCATCTCGTTCGCCATTATTCTCACAACATACGACGTGGTAAGAAAAGAAATACAATTTGTATTACATGTCTGAGTCAACAAATTACAGTATTCATATCTGATACATAAAGAGCTAAATAAATATTAAATCTTGAGAAAAAAACGAACATAATAGCCATTCGTATAAAATACACAATGTTGATTTTCAAACAAAGGAAAATAATAAAACGCAAGATTAACCATTGTGAAAAGAAAAAACAAAAAAAGAATCGCACAATTAACAATTCTGATTACACTACATCAATACAATCATTTAGTTAGGCATTGAAAAGAGAGATATCTGTTTGTTCTCTCTTTTCGATATTGTTATCGATATCCTTGATTTTATGTATTACACTATTGATATGTACGTTATACAGATTTATGTTTGTATATACCAGCAAATTTTGCTATTGTGTATAACGTACAAATATGATCAAAAAAAAAAATCTAAAGGCGACCTACATATAGATGAAAAGAAGAAAGACGAGTATCCATACTTACTTATATTATTCTCTTTTATAGAAAGTGTCTATTTCTTAGTGCATTGGTACACAATTTCATCATTGAAAATATCCAACGATGACTTTACCATCTACTATGTAAGTAAACAAAATTTAACTGAAATAAAAAATATTATTTAAATCGACTAAAACTATTAGTTATTGTTATATTCTTTTGACTGTTATTTGCTTGTTGTTTTGACACGGCTAAATTTATAATCAATTTGATAATATTATCTTATCTTTTTTATTTTTTTTTAGTTATTCACGTTTACTGGTCCGTCATCATTGGTTTGTACTTGCTTTTGTCGTATTTATTTGCATAACACTAACAATTATTGGTCTTGTTTTTACACAATTACCTGATTTTTCTGATCCAAGAATAGTAAAAATCATACGAAAAGAAAAAGAATATACGAAATAAATTATTCTTTACATTTTATAGGGATGGGGAGCACGTGGAAAAGGAACAATATTTTCACAATTAATGGTTTTACGTCATGCATCAGAAAGATTCCGTCTTGCTTATGAAATACCATTAGATACAAGTGAATTATTTGGTGCATTTGCACAATTTGTTAATGTAACTGTTGATCAACTTGATGAAAATTCATATCGATCTGATATACTTGCTAAACATGATTTATGGAAAAAAAAACAATCTAATGAATTATATGATTATAGAAATTTAAATGAATCATTTTATGATAATGATATAGATGACAAGGAAATATTTGATTATAATGATGATGATGATAATGAAAATTCACAATCAGCATTAATTTATCAATGGCATCGTGATCGACATTTTGATATTCAAAATATAATAACAAAATATGTTGATGATAAATTGTACGGTTTTTTTTTCTTGTTTTATTTTATTTTGAATTTTGAATTTGTTTTTTTTAAATGTAGGATTAATATTACTGTAATGGATTTTGTTAAAAATCTACCACAATTTAATAGAAATAATTATCAAGCAAGTCGATTACCATTTGAAATGCTTCGACCATATGCTTATCTATTTGAAGAAAAATATCGTGGTCGATCAGGTAATTCTATTCACCTAGAAAGAAAAATCTTTATAAGCAGGACAACTTAATAAATATTCTTATAGATTAGCATTCAAGATGGATCGTTCGACTTGATATTTAAAGTGATGTTTCTTTCAAATTGCATGAATTTAAATTTCTATCGAGTCACTTAACTCAAAGCTGACTCCTTTCTTTAAGAAAGATTAATACAACTTACTATTGATAAGAACATAGGAAGTTTAAAGTATTTCTTCAATTCAATAACACTCCTCGTTCAGGACTAAAGAGAATATTAATTGCACTAAATAACATGAGTATTATTAAAATAGAGTTGTGTGATTAATAGACTAGAAATTCAAATGTAAGCAACAACTATTATCCGATCCAAAATAAAAGACAGGTTACTACTTTTCACATAACTTTTGATAGGAACGAGATACAAAGCTACGGTTTTCATCATTCGAAAGAGCAATGTCCAGACCATCGATCGGTATAGAACTCATTAAGAGGAAAGATACTTTTTATAGGTACCTTTGATTCAACACATTTTTCTTTGAATATTTTCATTAATTTTCATAATAATCTCAACTCAAATTTATCTCTCAGCCTCTTATTCTAAACGGATTTAAAAAAACAAATGTTAATTTTATAGCGAAAAAAAGGTAATTTGAACTACATTTTGACATAATTTGTGTTAAGATTATTGTGAAAATTAATGAAAACAATCGAGGGAAAAAGTATTGAGTCAAAGGTACCTATAAAAAAGTATCTTTCGTCTTAATGAGTTCTATGCCGATCGATGGTTTGGACATTGCTCTTTCGAATGGTGAAAATTGCAGCTCTCTATCTCGTTCCTATGAAAACTTATTCGAAAAATGATAACCTGTCTTTTATTTTGAAACTGATATTAGTAGAGGAATTGTGTGAACGTATTAAATTCGTAATTACCAAAATGATAAGTTCTCTACAATGTTCTCATCAATTATCGAAATGGTTATTGAATCCCATCATGTAGAAATCTACTTTGCGAAAAAAAAAATATATACTAACAATCGGTTAAAGATCAAATCATCAAAAAAAAGACTGACCGGATTTCGAGACCTACTACACGCTAAGTGCGTACATTCATTAAAAAAAAAACTAAGACAAGTACAATTTTTTCCTTCAATCTTTATTTTTATAAGAAAAGAATTTTATGAATGAACAGTTGATAATAATAATCAAGACATTCATAGGTTGTTAAACAATCAATACATGAGATTGTCATGAACTTGTTTTTTTTTTTTGCATGAAAACTTATTGTATG
Source organism: Rotaria sordida (assembly GCA_905250125.1). Lineage (NCBI taxonomy): Eukaryota > Metazoa > Rotifera > Eurotatoria > Philodinida > Philodinidae > Rotaria > Rotaria sordida. Next base: position 30,460 of record CAJNOL010001855.1, on the reverse strand, counting down.
TTTTCTCAACAATTTGAGTACATTTAATTTACTTAATGATTTGTCTATAAAATCATGCAATATTGTAATGTTTGTAAAGCTCTTTAAAAAATTTGTATTCTTATACTTATTCAAGAGAAATCATTATGAAAATTTTAAGCAATTTAATTCTTTGTAAACAAATCTATTACAACATTTTGATCGAATAATGAATTATATATGTTTGTGTTATGTCAAATACAAGAAATGTTTCTTAATAATGATTTAAACTAGTTCCATCGTGTTTTACATTTTTGCCTTGCAGAATTTTATACATTAGAACTGGTTTTTTCCTTGAGTGACATTCTTTATTGGGCTTTGTCATAATGTGAAAACTCAAACAAAAAATAAAATATTAAAATGAGAAAAACAACTGATTTTAGGGTGTCTATACTTTCCATTTTTAGTAAATAGAAAAAAAAGAATTTCATATACGATAAATCGAAGAATAATTAATTGTTTCGAACATAACTAGTAGTCTTTTCTTCGTCTATGTTCGTTTGATCTTTCGTTCTAGGCGAGAATGTAAAAAAATTAAAAGTGAAAAATAAAATATCAAGAACTTCAAAATTGACTAAATTTAATCTAAATTCATTTATAGGTCATGATGGTATGATAGAATTTTATGTTGAACGTACACAGCCAACCGATGATTTGTTATCTCTTAATCATTTACGTTCCATTTGTAAATGGGAAACAACATATAAACATATTCTATCCCTTGATAATGTTCCAAGTCTTTCATTAGCAACATTTGTTGCATTATATTCATCAAAAAATGATTGTAAATTAATCACAGCTGATGATGTTGAATATTTTCGTTCAATACTTCATACATGTTTACCATATTATATAAATGGTTATATGGATGTACCATTAAGTGATCAATTTCTTAATCGTGTTGTATTACAGCATCAACCCGATTATTATACTTATCAAGAACAAACCAAAGCTATTTATACTGCTGTACGACATACTTGTTTTTATAAAAATATAACACGTTTTATATTTGATCATTTTGTTGATAAAAAATTTATAAATGAATTTCAACAATCAAAAACTAATACAAAACTATCAATATCAATGATATTTATAACAAATTATAATATAATAAAATATAATCGTACACGTGATCAAACAATGTGTTTAAGACGACAACCATATTCAAGAAAATATTGTCAAGAACGTGGTTGTACTGATGATTATAGAAATAATTTTATTGATAAATCATGTGTTGATAATGAATTAAAATTAGATAATTGTGAAAAATATTGTCAATGTAAATATCAATGTCCAAATGAAACTGAACAAGTTATTTTATTAACACCAATTTTAAAAGCACCAGAATTAATTGAAATATTTGCAAAATATTTTGCAAGTAAACGACAATTATCAACATATAAAGATGAATTTATAAAACTTATTGCATTTAATTTTGCTAATGCTAGAGAAAAAGCAGCTATGGCACAAATACATGAAGGTTAGTTTTAATCGTAATCAATTGACAAGAAAGTGGAGAATTTTATAAATGAATTAGAGAAATTTTCCTACATTGATTTTTTTTCAATGTCATAATATAGTGATAGTTTAGATTTCATTCACATTTTACGTACATTTTGTATTCGAATATAACAAAAATTGCAAAACTAGTCTTAAGTTAGATCACAGAATGTTGTCTTCTGAATTCTTGATTTGATCAGAATTGTATTCAAAGAATTGATTGCCATTATGTTTATGAAAAATGGAGAAAATATTTGAAATCATCTTGGTCGTTGCATGCTTATAAAAAAAATTCATCTCAAATAATGAAAAAGTAACTTATGATAATTTCTGTTCAGAATTGATTGAAACGAAAAAAGTCTGATTATCAATTAACAAATAATGTATCATCTTCATCGAGTTACAATCTGATCATAAATAAAAGAATAACCGATTATCGAGAGTATGTTGTACATGTTGAAATTACTGTTAGTCTCTATGAAGATCGAATGAAATTAATTATTAAACTAGTTTACTATAAATACATTAACATAAACTTGTATTTCATCAATAAATTCATTAAACCAAATGAAATGGTTCTAGACACGGGTCTATGATCTGATTGGATTTTGTCAAGTTTCATTAGAATTTATATGCCACAATCACCTTCGTATCTCTGATGTTGAAATTCGAAAGGGTTTCACTAAATCCGATTTTTTTATCAGATTCTCATTGATTTTATGTACAACTGTCAGATCTCACAGTAGTACGATTGGGTCTATTTGGATTAATTGATTTGAGAACTATTAAACTTCTTTTGATTGCGTCAATTATTCATTCTTTATGTACAGGCAAAACTAAAATCAATATTTCGCTTGTTAGTCTTCTGACTAGGAATGCAACGGTGGGTATGGTCATCGATGCACCGATCTAGACATGCACGTATAGACACTAACGGTGAAGATGGTGATCTTAGATTCATTTTGACTTTTCCGGGTCGAAGGGAGATTCATTTCACGAAAATAGCTGAGTTTTATAAAACATGACAGAACAAGTGAGAACTAAGTTTTTCTAAAACGAGAAATTCGGACTCGAGAATTTTGACAAATATTCTATAGATTCAGATCCCTGGGCCCCAAAAGCCTTTAGTCTATTTTTACAAAATCCATCTATTTTCTTGAAATGACCTCTCCAATAGAATTCGGCGGTTCCGGTTGGATTCGTAAAATGTCTCGTGAAACCGAAACGATTAAATCATCAGATAGATATGAAAATGTTAAATATATTAAAAAAACAATATCAGACATATATACTGACATCTTAAATTTCAAGAATGAAAAAAACGAAGATTTCTCGACATAGATTTAAGCATTTTCGTAATAACATGTTTAAATCAGTACAAAGCTATACGTAAAACCAATGCACTAGTGGACGGTGTACTGTCACTATTACATCTTTACTCCTAACAAATCTTTGCACATATTGCATGACTGTTTTCATATTAATGAACTCAATAAACAGTAAAATATTTACAGTTAAAGATGGTTTCAATTGACTGATAATGAACGATGACTTGCTGATTTTAATTATCAACTAATTCGACTACTCTTATACAGTAGAACTAAAATTTCACCAAAAATACTTCTTTTTTTTTGTATTATTCTTTTAACATTGATCTAGAAGAATAGAACACAATCGATTTACTTAAATTATGTAAATAACCTTTTATCATTGATCAAAACGAATAACGTGATATACAGACGAAGCTCTAAAGATTTTGTCCCAATTTTCTAATAGTACACAATGGGCAATTCATATCGAGCACGTAGACATGACTTATTTTCTGTCAAGAACGAATTTCTTTTTCATAAAAATATTAGGTTCTTGTACTCAAAAATAAGATTGATGAAACATCCCTGAGAGAGACTCTAACACTAAACTCTTGTGAAAACAGAAAACTATTTATTTTAAAAATGAACAAATGGTGTATTACTCAATGCATATCTGTCAGATATAGAAAAATATTCTCTAAAAGCTTCGTCGATATCAGATTAGTGGTGGCCAGCTTTACTGAGGACGTTTTTTTCGGAAAACGAATAATTATTTCTTCAGAACAAGAATTTTTCTTATAAATCGATAAAGCCGAAATCGTAGTTTCAGACTATACAGGGTGGTCCAAAAGCAACCTGGCAGTCTTTGATTGCGAATAACTTTTGATAGAAACAAGAGAGAGAGTTGCGATTTTCACCGTTCGAAAGAGGAGATGAAGACGCATGAAATCATATATTATAGATTTTTTTTGTAAGATGTTTTCTTAATCAATTTCCTAAAGAAATTGTTGGAAAAATGGTTTCTAATAAAATAAGAAAAACACCCAAAAATGATTTTTGTCACAGAAACTAATAGAAAAATCTGCTCAGAATTTCGACTGGAATACCTATAAGTTCTGAAGGAGTAACTCTCAAAGTTTGACCTTTGCACAGTTTTGTAGGTTTTCGACTAGCGGTTCCAATGCACATCTGATCATAAAAAATTCAGTGTAGTCATCTTACGAAGTACGTTGCTTTTCAAAAATGTCGATGTAAGTTCTTGAAAAAACTAGATCAAATTATCTTATATTATATGGTTCGATGCGTCTTCAACGGTGAAAATCGCAGCTCTCTATCTTGTTCCTATCAAAAGTTATTCTCAATCAACAACTGCCCGGTTACTTTTGGAACATCCTGTATATATGATGTATTGTCCAACTCTTTTTATTTTTCAGAAAAACAGATGATCTATTCCTCTAAATATGCTGAATTTGCGTTTAAGTTTTTTCAATGAATGTAGCAATTGAAACAAAATTTTTACCCAAATGCCCATGTTATGTTGCTCACTGTATATTTTATCGAAATAATCAGTAATTAGAAATGATTATAGGAACAGTTTCCAAACGGAAGTTTTTTTTTTGTAGTTGATGATTCTTATTGTATACAAAAAAAGAAAAATAGATTAAGTATCTATTATTTAGATATGCTTCTTGTTATAATCGCAGCAGCATTAATTATTGGTATAACAGTATGTTATTTACGAAGTATTACAATAGCTTTAATTATTGTTATTGGTGCTGCATTATCAATTGGTGTAAGTTATTTTGTATATCGTGTACTTTATCGTATACCAATATTTCCATTTATAAATTTAATGTCAGCATTTATATTAATTGGTATTGGTTGTGATGATATATTTGTATTTTTCGATACATGGGATCAAGAAAAAATTGAATGGTTAAGAAAATATCAAGATAAACAACAAACTGATAGTAAATTATTGTTTTTTTTCTTTTTCATTTATTTTAATAGATTATTTATATCATTAAATTTAGATGCAGATAGTTTATTAAATCATACAAATATACATGATATTGTACCTTCAAATCAAAAAGTAAAACCAAGTAAATTAAGAAAACCATCAAATGCATTTCAATCTCGTCATCGTATATGTTTATTTAAACATCCAGAAGAAATTCGTAGATTATTATTACGTGAAGAAGCATTAATAGAAATTATGTCTAATACATTAAAACATGCTGGTTCATCAATGTTTGTTACATCATTTACAACAGCAGCTGCTTTTTTTACAAATATGTTAACTAATATTTCATTTGTACAAGTATTTGGTGTTTTTACTGGTACATGTATTTTAGTCTATTTTGTTATTACAGTTACTGCAATTGCTGCTTTTGCTGTAAGTTAAATCATATTTTGGATTGAGAAAAGAAAAAAAAACAAAACATTTGATTTCGTTTAGTTTGATGAATTATTATTGTTTCTTTTTTTTTTTTCATATTGAAGGTTATTTATGAAAAATATATTCAAAATATAATATCTCGTATATGTTCAATGCGTTGTATTGATATTGTTAATAAATCATCAAGTAGTAAAGTATCAAAATTCTGTCGTCGTTGTACATCAACTTGTCGAGATTTTCGAAATTATTTTTTTGGTCATCTAATGCCATTACTTATTATTAATCTACGTTATATTTTTGTTTTAATTTTTTTTCTTATGGGTATTTTAGGTTAGATCAGTGTTTTTTTTTTTCTTTAAATTTTTCAATTAAATTTTTTTCTTTTTTGTTAATTTATCTATGTAGGTTTTATTGGTATTTTTTATTATCCAAAATTACATGTACCATCAACACAAAAAGTTGCCTTCTTTTTAAAAGATAATCCAATGGAAATATATGAATTTTCAATGAAAAGTCAATTTAATGGTTATTCAAAAGAAGATAAACGTTTATTTGCTTATCCAGCTGTTTCATTTATATTTGGTATACATGATATTGATGATGGTTATATATTTGATATGAATGATCGTGGTCATTTATATTTAACACCAATTCATTTACATCGACAAACAACACTTGAATTTTTTAAAAATTTTATAACACATTTAGGAACACGAAAAGATTTATTTACTTCAAATTATGATTTAGAAAAAGATTTTGAATCTTTTTATCAAGTAAATCTTTTGTTTGATCTTTTTTTGTTAATTGATTATTATTATTTTTTTTCTTCTATAGCTTACAACAGATAATATTTTAATAACTAAAGTTGTTGATGATCGAGCTAAATTAAATGTATCAAAAACAAATCAATTAAATATGATTAAATATCTAAGAAAAATAAATAAAACTTTAATAGAAAATTTAATTTCTGATACAGTACGTACAATTGATTATAAAATTGAAAATGATCAATCAGATCATGATGATTATATTGACACAAAATTAGATCAAATCAATTTAACTTTATATAAAATAAGTAATAAACAATTAAAACATCCAAGAAAACCAATTATTATTTATTCAAATTATCGAAAATTATTTAATAGAACATTAAAAAGAATTTATAAAGAACAAGTTAGTTTAAAACGATACTTTTGTTTGTTTGTTTTTTTATTTGTTATTAATTATAATAATTAATCATAGATTCAACATAGTTATGATTTTAATGAAATTCGTATATCTATAAATGGTACATTACGTGATGTATTGACTGAAGAATATCAAGGTTCAGCATTGAAAACAGCTATGCAATGTTTGACAGGTGCAGCTGGTGCTAATAATGTACCAGCTGATTTTTGTAACAAACAACTTACGAAACAACGATCATTTAATTGGGCAGTTTTACCTGATAAACCATCGCCAATTGATGGAAGTGTTCGACCATTTGCAGTTATGATCACTATTCGAGGTAACAGATTTCTACAAATTAAATTTATAGTAGAAGGCTATATTAAGAGGAATCTAAATATGTTTATTACCATTGAAAACTTGTTACGGCAATAGAAAAATAAAAACTTTCGCATCCTGATGAACTTCTCTGACAGAATCTATTGGTACATGAATGTCTTGAGAAAGATAATTAGGGTTATAATTTCATCTAAAAGTGTCGATTTACTCGACTAATGAATGAAGTCTTCCTACTAACAAATCACTTTTGAGTTGAGACTATGTGTATTCTCTAGACCCTAGTAAGCTATCAATACGCTGAGCAGAGTGCGTAGCTTTAGCTTATTGCTGCAGAGATATTGTATCTTTGCGAAATTTTTTAGCAATGCCATGATCTCCTAGACATGTTTGTTTTCTAATTTCAACTTGGAATTTTGTATATAGACAGGTCTTAACAATAATAGTTTATTGTGAAAGTTTCACGTCTTTTGATTTAATTTCATTCTGAAATAAGAACATTAAGTCTGTCGGATTATACGAGCAATATAGAAGACACGCTATTATCATAGTTGTATTTTAGGACAGAAACGACAACAAGATCTGAAACATTCATAATAAACGATTCTCGTTAAGTCTTGTCTCTATGCAAAATTTCAAGTCGAAATTCGAAAATTAGTTTTTCTTGTGTTCCTACATTCATTTAAAAATTATCGTAAAAGTATAATATCTCCACAGCAATAAACTAAGAGCACGAACTCTTTTCACATTATTCATAGTTCATTTGAGTCTGTATAATGTACATAGTCTTGACTCAAAAGTAATTAATCAGTTGGAAGATTTCTTTCCGTAAGACAAACATCGAATGATTTGTCCAATACCTTTTCAGAACTAGAAAACGATAATATATTTTTGAACACATAAATTTAATGACTCACTGGAAATCCTTGGTAAATAACAATTTTTCATTTAATATAAAATTCATTTCTATACGTTTAATAACTTTAGTTTGGACTAGAGATGTATAAAATCAAGTTATGGTTCTATTGATTTTAATTTTTCGTATATTGATCTCGATCTAGAGAAAACTATTTCTTACACTTATGAAATTTTTTATTACAATTTTGAATTCTAGTTTTTATATTCATTATCATTAAATTTTTGTTTTCAAGATTTTCATTTTTTATCGAATAAATATCTATGTCTTATTTATTTAAGGTGCCCACAATCGTACAGATTATGATTCTTATAATAAATATTATCTCAAAATAAAAAATTTCTTTGATCCATATATAAAACAATATGCACCAGAACATTTAAAACATGCTTGGTTTTCTTCACCGGGTTTTGCATTCTATGGTATTCAACGTGAATTACTTGTTGGTTCCTATTCTTCTCTTCTAGCATCACTTGGTATTGCTCTATTAGTACTATTTCTTACATCAGGCAATTTATTTATTGCAGTCTATGCTTTAATTACTATTACTTTTGCTATTGGTAAGTATCTATTGATTTTCTGTGAAACACGATCTAAAAGGAGTGTTGAAGTATAGAAGTAGAAATTTGGATGCCCTCTCCAGACCGTGGGAACTAGGGAGCCGGAAGACCACATATTTGTGAACCCAGACCCGAGTTTTTTTCCCTCAATATCTGGCGTCCTCTGTGTATATGAACAAGTGAAGGATCAAACTTTAAACTATTTATTGGCTACTCTTAGGAAAAAAGTCAGTGTACAGTTATTTCGTGTTCTTCACTTTTCCATCACTCGATCTAAACATACTTTTTGTTGTCAAAATAAAAAAAACCAAGTTTCCAATGCTCGAACAGGTATCAGCTAGTTTTATGCATTTTCTAAAAATGAATCAGCTATTTCAAATCGAGTTAAGCATGAAATTAAAGTTGCTTGCATGGAACTTACGGCACTTCACTGTCGACCATTGAAAATAATTAATGATGTTGATTTTAAAATCTTTAATGCTGGCCAATACTTATAGGGAACTTCGGATTCACGTTTTTGTGAACCGAGTCTGTGATCTGGAAGAATCGGCAACTCCCTACTGGTAACCCATCACAGACCGTGACAGTTGCTGTTGATATACGATCAAAGATTGAATATCAATAACGTATCATTACTATTTTCTTTTGTCATTTCTGGAGAATTAAGTAGAAAAATGATGAAGAAATGTGTCTCGAAATGGATAGAATAAAATAATCTTGCACTAACATCTTGCTTGTTATTTATAAAATAAATTTATTTTTTGTTTTAGCTGTTAGTGTTGGTATATTTGCTATATTAGAATGGGAATTAGGCATTGTTGAAGCTATTATTGTCATTATGTCTGTTGGTCTATCAGTAGATTTTGTTGTTCATTTTGGTGTTGGTTATATTCATACAGATTCAAAAGATATTGATTGTGAAAGAAAAAAAATTGAAAATCATTATTTATTACAAACATCTAAACCTGATGAAAATGAACATGATTATAGTAAGTTCGTTTATTCGAGTATAATCAAAAATATATTTAAGATTTTCATCTATAGAAATAAGTACTTGGCGTGTTACATATAAAGAACAACAAGTCGAACGTGAAACACGTGTAACAGAATCGGTATCACGTGTTGGTTCGGCTGTATTTATGGCTGCTTTTACAACATTTGCTGCTGGATTTTCAATGACACTTTCATCACTTTGTGCATTTCGACAAATGGGACAATTTTTAATGACAATAAGTATGTTAAACAAAATTAATTATTAATTTTCAATTCGTTTCGTTTTTCTTATTTTTTTTTTGTTTTAGTGTTAACATCATGGAGTTTTGCAATGTTCTTCTTTTTACCATTATGTGCGATTATAGGTCCAGTTGGTACTTGTGGTTCAATTCCATTTTCACGAATTATTAAATGTTTTAAACGATCTTCACATGAAAACTCAGAAAAAAAAGATATCGATCAGATTTAAGTTGTTTTATTGTTTCTTTATAAATTCTAGTCAAGCTCATAGAATAAATCTTATTTAATATTTCATTCACTGTCCAAAAATAATTTTTATCCTTTTGTCAGATTGAATAATTTTATTTAGAACGAATTATGTTTCTCTATCTATCTATCTGACAACGATATATAACCCATTTATTTATTTCTTTGTTTTCTTACACATGTAATGTGCATTAATGTATTAGAAAAAAACAGAAAGAAAATCGAATGAAAATAAATATTACTTTAAATCAGTTATAAAACGTTTATTTGGTCCTTTCTTCTTTTCTTTTTTTTTTTTGCGTTTCTTGAAAAGTTGTATGTTGATTGATGATGTTGATGATGATAATAATGTTGCCTTGTGTTATCGTTCGTTCTACCTATGTCAGCGAATTACACTAACAACATCATAATCGGTATTTTTGCTTCGTTCCGTCGAAAGAAGAAGACAAGAAAAAGAAAGGAAAGAAACAGCCTTTCAATTATATTGAAATATATTCATAGTCATTGATACATATATTCATGGGGACCAATAAAAGTGTCTTATTACCTCCAGATCAAGTACAATTGATTTGTAGTGAAACAGGTAAATCTAAATATTATTTCTTATATGATATTTTACTATAAAATTTATTTTATTTTAGGCTTTACACCTAAACAACTTCGACGATTGTATATTCGTTTTCAAGAACTTGCAAAACGAAATCCAACAGGTGGATATCTGACACGTGAAGATTTTTTAGATATACGTGAAGTAGCATTAAATCCGTTAGGAGAACGTCTTGTTGATGTTATCGTACAAGATTATGGTTAGATTTTATCTTTTTTTCTTTTTAAAATATTATATTTCATAAAATATTGTTTTTTTTTGTTATAGGTGATGCAAATAAAATTAATTTTCGACAATTTGCTAATGTACTTGCTCGATTTCGTCGTGGCAAAGCAACAACTGATTTAAATACTAAAGAGAAAAAATTATTATTTTTATTTAGTGTTCGTTTTATTGAATAGTATTGATTAAGAGAGAAAAACAATTATTTTTTTTTTGTTTTGATTTTTCAATAGATGTACGATCGTAATCATGATTCGAAAATTGATCGAAATGAATTATTGGGAATTTTAAAACTGATGGTAAGTAAAACAACCAACAAATACAAAAATTGTATTTTTTTTTTTATTAAAAAACAAAAAAGGTCGGTGGAAATATTCATGATGAACAAATAGCAACAATTGCTGATCATACTATTGGAGAATTGGTATGACTTGTTCTAAATATTATATTATATCTTCTATGTTGGTTTATTTGTAGGATGCTGATGGTGATTTAACTATAACATTCGAAGAATTTTGTGAAACATTATCAAGAATTGATGTTGATGAAAAAATGTCAATGAAATTTTTAAATTAAATTTGTTTTTAAATATTTTTCTCGTTCATTTTATTGATAAAACTTATGCATGCTTCTTTTGTTTTTTTAATAATAATAATAATAAAAATTTTAAAAATAAAACTGATTATTTTATCGTTTTAATATGACTAATGAATTGATAAAAGAAAAAAACGAATTTAAATAAAAAGAAATAGTTTATACTCTAATGAGAAATAATAGAATATTCTATTCATGCATAGATTTTCATTGATCATACTGTAAAAAGTTTACAAACTAATATTATAAAATAAAAAATTCATTAGAACAACTATAATCGATTTTTGGAAAAAATGGTCCTTGAGTGCATTTCAGACTCAGATTGTTTATTGTGTTTGCTATAGCAATCTACGAATCATCTTTAATATGAGATTTCTTCATAGATGAAAAATCAATTTTGCAATATTTTATATTCAATTTATATCAGATTGAATATACATTATTCATTTTTTTTTTCAAAATCTCTTCGAAACTGCATGATTTAATGTTGAAATTAATATATCATATTTTAATTTTAGAGTCAAATGACTCCAGAAAATAATGAAAACTCTACTTCAATTGATTTAAGATATTGGAAAATATTTAGTTAAAAATTCATTAATCGATTCGATCTCTTTTGATTTCTTAACAAATTTAGTTTCACTCTGTAAATATATTACTGCCACTATGTTATTCATTTTTTGTAAGTAAAGAACATTTCTAGATATCATTTAATGTCTTCCAAATTCTTTTTAAAACATATTCAATTAATAACATTTGATGTTCACAATGTTCTTTTAACAGTACAAAATGGTGCTCCTTATCAATATGCTCGTTTAGCTCGTCAACATTTGAATATTGAATCTTTTGATGAATCATTACTTCGAACAAATTTTATTCAAGCTTTTCGAACATTAAATAAAATTCATCCAGGTTATGGTGTTCATACAAATATATCATCTCGTCAATGGTGGACATTAATAATTGAATATACATTTAAAGATTATCAATTATCATCAATACAAATTGAAAAATTAAGTAAAATAATTTATGATGAATTTGCTCAAGGTTATATGTGGATAAAAAATTTACAAGCAGATTATATTTTAAAAAAATTAAAACAAAAAAAAATACTTGGTATTATATCAAATTTTGATGAACGTCTTGAATCACTTCTTGAACAACATAATCTTCGACAATATTTTCAATTTATTTTAACACCACGAAATTGTGGATTATATAAACCACAAAAAGAAATTTTTTCTTATGCTACAAATTTAGCAAATATTCAATCAAATAATAATCTATGTCATATAGGTGATGATATTAAACTTGATTATCATGCAGCACAAGCAGCAAATTGTCATGTTTTATTACTTAGTAAAGATGAAAAATCAAAGAATATTTTATTAAATGAACATAAAGATATTGATAAAAATCATGTTATTTTAAATCTTGATGAATTATTAAATTTATTTATTTAGAGATCTATGAAAATTTTTATCAAATGAAATTGTTAAATTTTTATTCACAGATTCATATTTATCAAGAAATGAAAAGTTCATCAAACATTTTTTCGATATATTTTCAATATTTCAATTGATACTATTTGATTTAGTAATTCAAGGTTTTCATATATTCATTGAGCAAATTCTCTATTCTCACATTCATGTATCACCGATAAACTGAACAAATATTCATGTAAAGTTTGCATATGTACATAATTTAATAGGTTCATTTGTTTGAATTTCACTTTCAAAGACCTTGAAACAAAAATTAACAAGTGCTGATACAATTTTCATGCAATATCTCATATGACTTCTAAGATCCTCCATCTTGGAGGTTCATCATCACTATTTTTAATTCACTAATACTTCATCTATTCTGCACGTTGATGTATTCGTCAACTCTGTTGTTTACGAAGAAAAAAAGGAATTCATTTTACTGTCAAAATTGTAACAGCATATATTGAAGTGATCGTTACACAATAATTTTCACATAAACTTTTAGAAAACATCAGCCATGACAATATGACATTTGATGCAAGTTTTACAAGGCCATAAAAAAAAACATCACTTCCACTGAAAAAGTGTTCGTTTTGGTCCCATTCCTGTCTGGAGGGACGTTAAACTCGAAAAAGTTCACCATTTTTTATTGTCTCCTCCATAATGATGACTCTAAAACTCTACATTTATGTTTCTCACTCTAAGTAAAATCTCATTAATATTAAGATTTATAACGTAGGTTTGAATGTACTAAGTAGTATAATTGGATGAGAAGATTCACAGGCACACTCACACCCCATCCTCTATATTTATAGTTTCTGTTATGATATATAGAGTTTTATGGCAATTTGTTGCCAAAAAAAACTATATTCTTAGTAGAGTAGGATCATAAATGTAGAGAAAATATAAAAAATTTCTTCCAACTGGACACTGCTGTAATTTCGAACTACAAAAGAAAAGTGAATTATACAATACCGAAGTGCTAAGAAATGTTGATAATACAATTAATATTAATCTTAGATCATGTTTTAATTGTCAGATAGCAACAGATGATACTCGCATTGTTAAATTTTAAATGAATATTTTGTTTTGTGCGAACGTGATTTAGTTGTCTCGTAAAAAGTTAGTAATAATCTAAATAGAATTTTTCGATTATTTTTCTACTCATTTCTGAAAGCTAAAATCATTGATACGAGCACAAATTTTTTTCATATGATGTGATTCAATAAAATCATAGAATTATTTTTTGTTTGTCAACGAAAAATCATCATATACAAACGACATCTAGTGAAAATGAAAATTTCAATAAAATTTTTTTTTTCTAATATCAAATTACAAAAACATGACAAATTTTTTTAAATAAAATCTTTTTAAAATAATTTTTAATATATTAAAAATAAATCTTCAACTCGATCGTTCGATCTCATTTGTTTAAAATGTTCATTGGTTAAATGACCATCATACCTTTCGTATGTAAAATAAAATAAGAAATATTTTGTTTATTTGTTCTGTTGACTAGTGTAATTTAAATTTAGTTTCTTTTTTTTTTATTTTAGAAAATTCAATTAAGAAATTTTTTCTTTGTATTCTAGATTTTTCTTTCCAACAGAAAAAAATTATGTCCAACGAACATCTTGTTCTAAAAGGCGCTCTTGTTGGTCACAATGATTGGGTTACACAAATCGCAACAACACCTCAATTTCCCGATATTGTCCTCTCGTCATCACGGGATAAATCAATTATAATATGGCAATTAAATAATCAACATGATCCAACTGGTGAAACAACATCATGTGGTGCACCAAGTAAAGCATTACGTGGTCATTCACATTTTGTTTCTGATGTTGTTATATCAAGTGATGGTCTTTTTGCTGTTAGTGGTTCATGGGATGGATCACTTCGTCTTTGGGATTTATCAGTTGGTACAAGTACACGACAATTTGTTAGTCATAAAAAAGATGTTTTAAGTGTTGCTTTTTCGGCCGATAATCGACAAATTGTTAGTGGTAGTCGTGATAAAACAATTAAATTATGGAATACAGTTGGACAATGTAAAACAAAAAAACAATTCGAGTTTTGAAATTAGCAAAAAAAAAAAACATTATTTTTTTTTTAATTTAGGCAAATATACAATTGTTGATGATAATCATACTGATTGGGTTTCATGTGTACGTTTTAGTCCTAATCAAAAAGATCCACTTATTGTTTCAGCTGGTTGGGATAAACTTGTTAAAGTAAGATATGAAAATTTTTAATAGAAAAAAACAAAAATCTTTTTTTTTTGTTTTTAATTATCATAAAAGGTTTGGAATTTAACCAATTGCAAATTACGTACAAATCATTATGGTCATAATTCATATATAAATACTGTAACAGTATCACCTGATGGTTCATTATGTGCAAGTGGTGGTCGTGATGGTCAAGCTATGTTATGGGATCTTAATGATGGAAAACATTTATATACACTTGATAGTGGTGATATTATTAATGCTTTATGTTTTTCACCTAATCGATATTGGCTATGTGCAGGTACACAAGAAAAAAAAAATCATTGAATATATATATATAAATTGAATTGATTTTTCTTTTAGCAAGTGGAACATCTATTAAAATTTGGGATTTGGAAACAAAAACAGTGGCCGATGAAGTTAAATCCGAAAAACAATGTACATCATTGGCATGGTCTGCTGATGGTCAAACATTGTTTGCTGGTTTTACGGACAAACAAATTCGAGTATTCGAAGTCCGACCACGATAAATTAAACAAAATGACAACAATAATAAAAGAAGAATATGTAATATCATTAATAACAATAATATTGTTTTTGTATGATCGATTAATTTTTAATCTTCTTGTTTTTGTTGTCAGAAAAAAGAAAAAGAATAAGAAAATGATTTATATCTATTATTAGTAAAATGGCTTTTGAAAATAATTCAACAAAAGATTTTCGTTAGCCGAAATAAAACGAAAATAATGTTATTTAATATATATGAAATATTTTTTCTTTTACTACAGAAAAATATTTATCATAATTAAAACAAAATGTTCTTTAACATTAAATTCAAAAAAAGAATAAAAGATTTAGTCACAAGAATACAATAATAACGAAACAAAGAAACCTATGTTCTATTTTGAATCTTTATAATGTGATCTTATTGAGAAATAGAAAACATTTAGTTCTAAATAGACATAATATGTCAGTTTACTTGAAGTCAATAAGTTTTAATCATAGTAAAATAAATAGTCAAGATAATAACTTAACATAACTTTGGCAGTTGAAAATTCTAACCAACTGACGTGCTGTTCTTAGTAATAATCTTTTCTCTAAGTCTTCGAAAAAAAAAACGGAGCTTTGAAAGACTAAACATTAAAACAAAGATAATAAAATAATAATTATTACACTCGTGTTCATCTTGAAAAATTGAGTGTCTTTGCTTTTTCGTTTTTTCTATTCGATAATCTTTCTAAAAAAAATTTTATATGCCACGGGCAGGAATCGAACCTGCGTTATCCGGACCACAACCGGATGTACTACCATTATACTACCGCGGCGAGAAAACCTTCTACAAATGAGAATTTTGATTCAAAAGTGTTTTATATAGCTTGGCAGTTCTATTATGACAATGATAAACTCGCGAAATGAACCTTAGTGCATATAAACTTATCAAGTAATCACCGTTTTTGCTGATTTTCTTTTTCGAAATTTCCATTACATTCCTCGGATAAAAAAAAAGATTTGATTTTGGTAGCATAACTCGTTCTTTTTATTATAAATTATTATTTGCAAACATAGACTGTGAGATCATATCATTGCTTTGCTATAGAAAATTTGATCTAACACAATAAATAAAGAATGATCACAGTGTTTTCGACTTTGTTCTAATAGTTTGAAAGAAGATTCTACTGAATTTTGTCATGCGTTGCTGTCTAAAAATTGTTGTACTTAAACAATCAACTATTATTCGATTGATGTCCAATTCATGGTACACTGCTTATTGTTTTGTTGTCGAGAATATTTCGTCTGATTGATAATTCTTAGCAAAAAAAAATTCATATGCCACGGGCAGGAATCGAACCTGCGTTATCCGGACCACAACCGGATGTACTACCATTATACTACCGCGGCGTGGTAACCTTTACAAAACTAGCCTTTTCATGAACAGTGATGATTTTAACCGTCTTATCAATACTAGGTTCGCGTTGACTCTGAAATCATGCACATGTCCATTAGGTAAAGTTAATCCATGATGTTAAACGAATACGAAAACATATTTCAAGATACGTTATTGCAACATCTTTTTATTTATTTAGAAGAAATAAAATCTAATACCGGACAATAACTACAATAAAAAAAGCAATATGACAATATCTCGGACAGTTTTATCTATGACATTATTTTTTTTGTTCTTCAACAGGTTTCACAGCTTCTTTCTGTTCAACAGATTTTGTAGCTTCTTTTTGTTCAACATATGGTGCTTCTATTTTCAATTGACCATCATCAGTAAAATATGATTGAGTTTGTTCAACTTGTGTACCTGGTGGTAATGTTGTTGATTTGAAAAAGAATGATCGTTCAAAACTATTATCACCTTTATGTCGATGTTCACCTTTAACAATCAATTCATTATTCTTTACTGATACTTTAATTTCTTCTGGTTTATAATTTTTCATTTCAATAGACATTTCAAGTTGTTTTTTATTATCACCTTTATCAACAATTCGTGGTTGAAAATCTGAACCATGCAAGAAATTACTATAATCAAAATGTGGATCTCGATATTGACCAAATTGAGCTAAATTTTGATTTTCATTCTTTGCTTGAGCAACTCGACGTTCTACTTCTGGATTATGGATTGGAACTTCAATAACTAACATTTTATTTGGTGTTACATATGATGCTAAACGATTTACATCTATATACAAATCAAAAATATAAATATCAATGTTTTCTAGAAAATAAATTCTTACTTACCAGCATATTCAGGTAATATATATGATTTTCTTAATTCTCGAATATTATAATCACCATCAGGATGACGTTCTTCTTGTTTAGCTTCAATAATTACTTTTCGACCTTCAACTTTTGTTTTAATTGTTTCTGGATTGAATCCAGCTACATTAAGTTGAACTCGAAATTTTTCCAAATTAGGTGCTCTTTTTATCTTATTCGTATTTATGTCACTTGTTTGTATATTGTTTGATGATTGTATTAATTGTTCTGGTTCATTAATCCATCGAAAAGTATTTGGAACTATGACGACAGCTGTTGGTGAGGTATTTAAATCATATCATGGATCAAAGAAATCTAGTTGATCACCAAAGAATCGATCAATTGGATTATCGTAAAGACGATAATGATGGATTGGAAAGAATGCCATTGTTTAAATTGAAGAAATTATTGTTGAGAAAGCTTATTATAGTCGAAATTAAGCGTTAAAATGATCTGTTTATAAAGCATATAGACGAACGTATTTATAGGACTGGTTATGAGAGAGTAGAAAATTGAAGAGTTATCGTGAATATTCTCGAATATTCGTGTTTTATCGTTAACATTCCAGTCTTTTTCTTTCTTTTTTTACTTTATCGTTTTTTTCTGTTGTCCTCTCATATATTTTTTTTCTTTCCAACTGAGGGATGAGATCGAAGGCTATCTTGTAACAAAGGAAAAAGAGTTTGACATCATTACAAACAGCACATGTAAAGATGCAGCTTTTGTTCATTCAGAAATTTTTTTGTCTATGGTGATTGAACGACATGCAACGAGGGTGACCGGAGAATTCGTCCCGAGATGTACGTTACGTATGTAATTAATTACGATAGATGCACGAATACGTGTCTTCTCATTTGCGAATATAAAATCGAAGTTAAAAATCAGTTAAATTCAATTTCAGTTGTTCCCAGGTCAAACGATACGGTCTCCGTACAGACTGTATTATCACTAAAATAAAAGAGTTTGTGCCCATAGTGTGTCTGGGCAGGGGTGTTATTGCCATCAGAGGTGTTTGGTGTGGGTGCGGGTGTAGATGTGTTCTCTTTTACTGATACCGATATTCACATCCAACATTCCATTTTCTTACACCTATGTGGCAATAAGATCTCCTTCCAAGTACGCCATGGGCACGAATTTCTTCAGGGTTTTCTTAGTCTCGCTGAGCCCTGTAATCACGGCCAAAAGCTGAAGGTCGAATGGCGTCCGACAGTTGGATATGTTTTCTCGTCAGATATGGAATTTTGGTTAATTGCGGAGAAGGTGTGAATGACACAAAATGATACAGGACTAAATTTTTGCAAGATACTGATACAATGCATGAGCATAATCACATCTATCCATAGATCAAGAAATGACTCGAATGCATCTTCTAGAACTAGAGAACATCACAAACATTCGTGACCGTCGAACATCAAACATCGTGTTCAATTTGAATGAATGTTGTGTGCATTACCCGATTTGACTCAAACATTGTTTACGTTCAACGTGAAAGGTGCATCAACCTAGCGTAGCCCTTTATTTGTGTGATACTAGGCAGGCAAAGCGATACTTAATGGTCTGACAAACTTCAGTATTTGAAAACCCTTCGACACCAATATAACTGATGTAGTTGTCGAATTTCGATCCTTGCTTAGAATCACAGATAGTTGAATAGATTCGTTATTCAGTCGTTGAAAGTATCATAATTGAAGAAGCGTTTTTGATGGGATCAAACTCATATCATATTGAGCATCTACTACATCGATTTCAAATTGGCAACAATGATCCAACAGAATGGTACGCTTATCAAACGACTGATGCGAAAATGGAAAATGAAAGATTATTGTGGAGAATGTTAATGACGACTATGAAATTGAGAACAAGTCTGAAGCATGCATGTTTGGCAAGATAAAATTCGTATATGAGAACCATTCGTTTTGTTCATTTGAGAGAGTTCCTTCAACAATGAGTGGAACAAGAAACAATCATTATTTTATCGAATAACTCGTCTGACCGACTTTCAGATCCATCCATCTCAAAATAATTAATCAGAATCTCCAATACATATCAGCTATTTAAAATATTCACATCATGTGGTCGAAACTACAATTACACTGAAATATTTGGCAAAATTTCGTTTATCATACAGATTAAATATCATTCTATAGGTAATCCGTCACAATGCTCGGAAATACCTGAAAAAGAGAAAGAAGTTAACACTATCAACGTTTGATTTGCTTGTACACATGTCGTGATTGACTATATTTTGATCAAAGACTTGATATATTTGATTCATAGATCTCATAATAATGATAAGTATGAAATTTCTTCCACAGTATTTTTCATGAAATGACAACATACAAGAATATCTTTCATTGACATGATACCATTTGATCATAGCAAACACTGATCTGTACATTGGTTGCGTTTTATTTGATTGAATGGAAAAGATTTTCTTTCATAATGATTCATGAGTGTCTAATTTAAACTGGAGTGGACTCAATATTGGTGATGCAGTGCGGTAATGCCGTACAGCATGGAGAAAAGAACCACTTCAAGCAGTCATCGTCTCCTTACCATAATCATTGTTGATATGCACACTGCAGACTCTCTCTTCTCGCTTGCGTACTTCATCAGCATCCATAATCACATTGTGAAATGAAATAGCAGTCTAACTTTTCTCTTCTTATAAAGAAGAACTGATTTTCTTTCGTAATCTCATATGTTGAAGTCAATATTTTTCTGAGAGTCGAAAGTCATGATGTTGATCGTCATCGTCATGGCCGTCATCTTTTAGTTTCGATTGTGAGTTCTGATAATCATGGTACTGGTGATTCTGGGTATCACTATGATCGTAATGTTCAAATGTATTTTGAATAATGTCAAATTTCTAATCTTCCAATGATGAATTTCCAATCGAAATACTCAATCGAACGGTTGTCGTTGCATACTAGCCATCTTTATTTTTTCTATTCCTTCATGAAACAGAACACGAAAGCATTTATTTTCATTGCAGTTAAAGGCAGTGGAGTCCAATATTCTGTGTCAAAATTGCAGATGAGCGGGTTATTGAGGCAGAAGGTAATACTAACTTACATGCCATCCTTCTTAGTCAACGAATCGTTTGTTTATTTTGTTGTTTACTCCATTTCCACTTGTGTCAATCTTCACCGATTATTTTTATTTTTTTCACAAACAATATTGTGATATATCATTCTTCACATTTATCTCTCTCTTTATCATCTGTACTTTCCGCAGAAACTATCACCACACTCAACTGTTGTGAGAATAACGTCGAAGACTAAAGGGATGCAGCATCTTCTCTGAGAATGTGTCTAGAGCTAAGTAACAAGTGTGTTAGTTACAGTCGTCTTTAGATAGAGTTAAGTTTTCTGACGTTATCAATTTGTACTATTTCATGAGCATTCAATTCAGAAACAAAAGTAAGCATTGCACTAATGCAGTATCGGTTATCACGATAATACGGGCTTGGAGAGATCAGAAAGCGTTGTCTTAGGTGAGATGTGACTGATAGGCATCCAGATTATTTCGAGTATGTTTCCATAATTGAAAAGTAGCAATTATCTGATGTCTATTCATTGCTATCTTATTCGATACAGAGTGCGTGAGTTGACTCTTATTTTATTTATGTTGTGCTTTCGATATTTTTGTTATCAGATGCCTGTTTTTCGATCATATTACTGTATACTTAGTGCACTCTGGACTGATCATAAAGTGTCGACAGGTTTCGAATATCAATCTAAGTTGAAAATGGAATGGAGTAGAGTTTCATTTTTAATAGTGACTTAGAAAGTCAGGATCAGAAAAAATTAGCGCTGACGGAAAACAAATACAATGTTTCGTTGTACGTAAAGTGCGATCTACATTTTTTGAGTATTGGATTTCGATGCTTAGAAATACAATCGTCAACTCATAGATATGATTCCTTATTCGAATTTCAAGTTTTTTTGTATGCCACACTTACCCAGTTCTCCAACAGTTTCGTACTCAATAGAGACCCTTTTCAACATTGATGACAACCAGATCGTCCGAGAATCCAAACATGCTCTCAATACAGTACATGTTCTTTCTTCATTCCACGCTATTCTTGATATAAACCTGAAGAGGTTAAGATGACGGACAATTATTTTTTCCAACCTACGAGCGACTTATCGATGAAACATTTAGTCTTCAACGGTATATTCTGCATACTAAATATCTTAGATAGCTGTGAAAGTGTACTTTCTGTACACGATAGATCGTATAAAGCTGAACTCCTCAAAACTCGAGCACACACATCGATTCTCCATACATATACATGTGATAATCTTTCATAGGTGTTTTTAAAAGTATTTTTCATGACCTGGCCACACTCAGTCAATAGGGAGTAGACAATGTTAAGAGCCACATCGAAAGAATGTGAACACCTAACTCTGAATAAATTCGTCTGAGCAAATAGCCTTTAACTATCTCAATTGACTCATCCAGCATATGATGAAGACATATAATAAAAAGATTCCATGTCAAAATGTCACGTAAAATTCTTTCCTCAAGAAAGAGCATTCTCTAACAATGTAGTTTCGATACAAATATGTGAATACAGACGTCTGAAACCGTAACAATTACTGATCACCAGAACACTTGAAGCGTGTCATTTGCCTTCAGAATTTCTATTGCGCGGTGTCTTCCTTGTCGTCCGATTGTATTTTGTCCAAGCTTGAGCGTCGTGAGAGCCTTTGTAAAAACTTCAAATAGCGAAGAGCGAAATTAGTAGAAAATGGTGTTTTACCATGTTCTTCGTGAGACCATTGGCCATGTATTGTGCTCCTTCGTCTCCGATTCCATTGCCGTTAACCTCAAGTGTCGTGAGCATCTGTGTGAAAAGATGGAAGTGAAGAGCGAGGTGTGTAGAGAATGTTATTTTACCGTGTTCTTGGTAAGTGCATTGGCAAAGTGATGTGCCCCTTGAATCCTGATTGAATTATTATTCAGGACTAGTTTGGTGAGTGTCTATGTCAAAAATCGAGACGTGAAGGAGCAAAATGAGTAGACCATGGTATTTTACTGTGTTATTGATGAGAGCATTGGCGAGGTGTTGTGTTCCTTTGGCATCGATTAAATTGTTGCTAAGGTCCAGTGTGGTGAGTGTCTATGCGAAAAGTTGAGACAATGAAGAGCGAAATGAGTAGAGAATATTGTTCTTTCACTGTGTTCTTTATGAGAGCATTGGCAAACTGTTGTGCTCCTTTATCTCCAATTTTATTGCCGTTAACCTCGAGCGTGGTAAGCGTCTGTGTGAAAAGTCGAGACAATGAAGAGTGAAATGAGTAGAGAATGGTGTTCTACCGTATTCTTTATTAGAGCATTGGCAAGATGTTGCGCCCCTTTATCTCCGATTTTATTATCGCCAAGCTCGAGTGTGATGAGTGTCTGCATAAAAAGACATGAGAGTGAAGAGCTAAATGTGTAGAGAATGATGTTTTACAGTGTTGCTTGCGAGAGCATTGGCAAGATGTTCAACCTCTTGGACTCCGATTTTATTCCACCTAAGCATGAGTGTGGTGAGTGTCTGTGAGAAAACTCAAGATAGGGAAGAACGAGATGAGTAGAGAATGGTGTACTACCGTATTATTAGTGAGAGCATTAGCAAGATGCAGGGCTCCTTCATAACCGATTCCATTACGACTCAGGTTGAGTGTTATGAGTGTCTGTATGAAAATTCGAGACACCGTAGAACGAGTTGAGAAGAGAATGTCGTGTTACCCTATTGTTTGTGATAACATTGGCAAGATGTTGTGCCCCTTCGTCTCCAAGTCCATTCAACTTAAGATCTAGTGTGGTGAGTGTCTACGTGAAAAGTCAAGAAGATGAAGAGCGACAAGAGTAGAGAGTAGTATTTTACTGTGTTGTTAATAAGAGCAATTGCAAGATATTGGGCCCCTTGGTCTCTGATTCTATTCGACCTGATGTCTAGTGTGGTGAGTGTCTGTGTGACAAGTCGAGAAAGTGACGAAGAAGATGAGTAGAGAATGGTGTTTTACTGTGTTGTTAATTAGAATATCGGCAAGATATTGCACCCCGTTGTAGCCAATTCCATTGAGACTAAGATTGAGTTTAGTGAGTGTCTGCGTGAAAAGTCGAGATAGTGAAGAGCGAAATGAGTAGAGTATGATGTTTTACTGTGTTGTTGATGAGAGCATTGGCAAGATATTGGATTCCATTATCTCCGATTCCATTTGACTCAAGATCTAGTACCGTGAGTGCCTGTGCGAGAGGTCGAAAGAGTGAAAAGCTAGATTAGTAGAGAATGGTGTTTTACCATGTTCTTGGTGAGAGTATTGGCAAGATATTGTGCGCCTTCGTATCCGATCCGATTGAGACCAAGGTTGAGTGTGGTGAGTGTCTGTGTGAAAAGTCGAGTTTACGTAGAGCGAGTTGAGAAGAGAATAGCATATTACTGTGTTGTTGACGAGAGCATTGGCGAGATATTGTGCTCCTTTCTTTCTGATTCGATTCCACTCAAGGCTTAGTACTTTGAGTGTCTATGTGCAAAGTTCATATAGTGAAGAGCGAGATGAATACAAAATGGTGTTTTACCTTGTTGTAGATGAGAGCATTGGCGAGATATTTTGTGCCTTCGTCTCCAATTATAATGCCGTCAAGGATGAGTATGATGAGTGTCTGTTTGAAAATTGGAGATAGTGAAGAGCGAGATCAGTAAGGAATGATGTATTACTGTGTTGTTGATGAGAGCATTGGCAAGATGTTGTACTCCATGGACTCCGATTGAATTGTTACTAAGGTTCAGTGTGGTGAGTGTCTATGCAAAAAGTTGAGTGCATAAAGAGTGTTTTTAGATGGGAATAGTGTTTTACCACGTTGTTATTGAGAGCATTGGCAAGATATTGTGCTCCTTCGTCTCCGATTTGATTCTGCCGAAGGTTGAGTATGGTAAGTGCCTGTATGAAAAGTCGAGATAGCGAAGAGCGAAACGAGTAGAGAATGCTATTTTACTCCATTGTTAGCGAGAGCATTAGCGAGATTTTGAGTTCCTTTGTCTCCTATTTTATTGTAGCCAAGCTGGAGTATGGTGAGTGTCTGTGCGAAAAGTCAAGATAACATAGAATGAGTTGAGGAGTGAATGCCGATTTACCGTATTGTTGATGAGAGCATTGGCAAGAGATTTCGCCGCTTTGTCTCCGATTCCACTCAACCAAAGGTCAATTGTGGTGACTGCCTATAGGAAAATAGGAGATAGCGAAAAGATATATTAGGAAAAAATATTGCTTTACATTGTCGTTGATGAGAGCATTCGCAAGGTGTTGTGCTCCTTCGTCTCCTATTTCATTGACTTGAAAGTTGAGTGTTCTGAGTGTCTGTGTGAAAAAATGAGATCGTAAAGATGGATATAAGTAGAGGATTTTTGAATTATTATATCAAATAAGGGATGATTGGGAAGTGACGTCACTTCTCGTGCGTTTTTTTTAGAGGAATAAAATATGGTGGCGGGTTGTCCCAGTCTTGGAAAATGCATTGTGGTGGGGGAAAGGCAATTCATATGAAGGCGAGCACAAATAAGGTTGAATAGACTGTTCTAATGAAAGTGTGAAATAGGATGACTTCACTATAGCACTTCTTGTGGTCTCAGTTTTTCGTGTATCCTCTCTTGTTCTTTTGTCGCTGTGACCATAGAGCGCCGTAGCTCGTAGTGTGATGATAGAGAGTGGTATTCAGCAAGAGACAATTATGTCGTGCTCAAAGTTTAATCAATATTAGATGTAGTGGTTTTTATTTTGGAAGGGGCGACTGTCACGAAATGAGAATCTTTGTGGCAAGAGCATTTTTTGTAATATAACAAAATAGCCGATAGAGAAATACAGCCGACTCATGACTAATTCCTAAAATTGCTTCATTGATATGAATACGATAGGATATTCGGTTGAACTTGAAATCGGCTTGGTTACTAGCTTTAATGTATGGAATCCGTCTTGTTTGTGACTTGAATAGTTATCAATGAGAAGCTGTGTTAAGATCTTGATCATGATTAAGGATTGAGTTTTAGAAGCGAGTGCGGCATGAAGCGGGAAAATAGCGTTTCGCTTGTTGTGTTCTCTCATAATTCTCGGACTTTTAGAAGATTCTCCTGAATCTTGTGGAGCGTATTCTCTATATAATTGATGAAGACTTTATGGAGAGTAAATACAGACGATGCGAAAGTCGCATTGCGAATGCATGGAAAGACTTGGAAAAAATAGACATCGCATATGAATAAGACCCTGATAGATATTTGATATACCTTCGAATGTTTTTAAGAAATATACCAGATTCTGATGAGATTGTAGAGAGCACTTGGTTACAATCGTCATTGATTTTGTTTTATTGTGCAATGACGAAGTATTTCAGGCGTCTTGGAGAAATCTTAATAATTTTGTTAATGTTAGTCACATGCGAAAAAAAATCAAGAAAGACTTCACCAAAGCCATACGCTATCGTTCGAGTGAAGGAGTTTAGTTTGATTACTGATCAAACATCTATTGAAGAGGAAAATTTTCGTTGATGATTTTCTATTTCAATGAGGCGCTAGAAAGAATGTGCGAGTGATGCAGACTGCTCATTGCCTTGTTTGAGATTTCTTTCATTTTCACGAGTCGTATTTCAACATGTTAAGATTCAAATGAGGATTTTTTTTCAAAGTGATAGGTGCGGACTTTGTACAGAGAAATGACGAGTTTCAAGTGCAATCATTCGTTAAAACGTCAAATACAAAATAGGCGTGTTTCGACAGAAAAAACATGTACATCTGTAGTGAGGAAATTGATTAAATCACCTGAAATATCATGCAGAACGTCAAATTCATTATTGTGCAAAATTTGTATTCGTTTAAATTAGGATATTCGATTTTATATGAGAAGAATGATGAACTGGAGAGCATTTTAGCGTCAATTTATCATTTTATCAATCAAATAAATTGCTCATCTTGTCTTAAATAAATCTCTATCCAGAAGATACCAATTTTGTGAAAAGTTACATTTCATTCATTTTACCTAAAGATTACCATAAGTATCAGAGTAAAAATAGATTAAAACCATTTTTTATTCGTTTCTCTTGGCTATAAGAGTCTATTGACACTCATTGGATTGGATGATTATATAACTATTATGATTTCAGATCGTTCCCAGAGCTCCTAAAGCTTTGACAGCTCTTATAGTTGCTTGGATTCTGGAACTTCTTAGAATTGTTTATTTTCTTTTGATGGCTTCGTTTCTCTAATGAATTTTTAGGTTTTCCAAACTCAAGAAGTGTAGAATTCATGAAATTTAACAAGGCCTCTTCTATGATCTTCAATTCAATTCATTTCAAGAAGTCACTTTTAAAAATAATGTAGGAAAACGAAACTGTGATATGAAAAGATTCGATGTATTTTAACAATCTCCCAGGTCCAATAAAACGGCGTCGTAAACGGCCTGAAACGGCTATAAAACGGCGATTAACGATGTAAAACGTCGATAAACGGCACCGTAATCCGTCATACCAGATTACGGAAGCAAAACCGGAAAAAACGACCGCCGTTTTCTAGCGATAGACGGTGGTCGTAATACGGTATGACGGATTACGGCGAAATAAGGCCAAAATTACTGCAGTAATTCGCCGTTTTATAGTCGTTTCAGGCCGGATACGACGCCGTTTCCGACGGCCGGAATGATCCACCTGGGCTATTAACTTTCTTTTGTGTTTACTCAAATATTGCAGAAAAATAAAAAAACTCAACAAAATCCTTGAAAATGGCTTGAATAATACCATTGATTCTTTTCTTTACAGTAATACTTGTCAAAATCAATATATTATCCTCGAATTTTTACTATTCTAAAATTAACAATTAAAATAACTAAAATAATCATTTGCCGAACTAACCGATATCTTGAAGATGATAGAAATCTGACACTAAGATGAAAACGAAATTTACCTGATATCGATGATATGTGTCAGTGATCGCATTCAGTCGTGTACAAACATTACGAACTGAATATAAAATTGTTAATTTATCGAGATTATCCAGAATGCGATAGACGAGCTCAACAGGTAATGTCAAAAGAGACGAAGAAACTTTATCAGACATTAATGTTACTTGCTTTCAAACAGTATGCTTCGTTAAAATGATTGCCTGTCGAAATTTATTTTTCTTTATACCGATGTATTTGTTGACAATGTGTCATCAATCCTTATGCTGGTTATACAATTTTTCACTTACACAAAGAATTGAAATAAATGCCATGTGACGAATGCGACGACAAAGCAAATTCGTAAAAGTCACTATGCAAATACGATTTTTTTTTTATTTGCATTTTATACAACACTATCAAGTATGCTTTGTTGAATGTTTGTAAGAGTTTCCATTTCTCTTGAATATGTTCGAAAATTATATCAAATGTTTTTCTCTCCATTTCGTTGTAATGTTCAGGATAAAAGCAAAGAGAAAAATAAATAAATAAAAAGTTTGGAGGATACGAGATCCAACAGACGAAATAGAAGAATAACGACATTGTTAAATATGTCAACATTATGATTTTATTGTTACAATGCAAGATAAATATCATACAAAGGAATACAATGAGCGACTGAAATAATACTTTTCTATACATAATTTTTTAAAATGACGTCCATCTTCACCAATGAAGAGAAAAGACCACAATAATATCATTCTTACTTTTTTTTTATCATTGATAATACAGAAAATTTTTAACAAACGATATCGATTTTCTCCATTATAATGTATAGTTTATTTGTAACAGTTTTCACAAAACGAAAATAGTGGTGAATAAAAACCTGTCAATGAAATTCCAATAAAATAACGTTAGAAGAGAAATAATTCTACAATTAATATTTCCCATGTAAATACAAACTTTTTTAAATTTATGAATTCGAGTAAGTTCTTGAAATTTTTTATTGAATTGAATTCTTTCATTTGAAGTTCTAATCTAACAAAATAATTTTGAATTTGAAGAAAACTACGTAGTCGTCAATTGAGTTTGTTGCATGAATGAGGATCTTAAATCCAGAAAATATGACTAAAGAAAAGATAAGTATTTTTATTTTCTTCTCAGCTAACGTTCACTATAGATACACTTTGTGTTCGTTGTTTTAACTGTTCATAAGTTGTTGCTGTGGTAAACGGTGAATGTATCCACTGTTAGCTTTAATTATCCTTTACCTCTGAATAAAATCTTTCATACATAATTTTTTCTTTCGATTAACAGAAATCTAAGTCACATACGTTTTTAGATGTATAGCTTTCATGACAAAGATAAGAAAGAGTAAAAAGAGAATGAAAAGCAAGAAAATAAGAAACTGTCACTCGTGAGAACAGATTGCTTACTAGGTTACATTTCAAAGGATAGATGAAGAATTGTGATCAAAGTATTGCGAAATCAATATAAAGTCAATAGTGTCGAAATGTACGGTTTGTTAGAGTAACACTTCCCATGTAAAAGTATTTACGTAAGTAGAATTAGCACTGTAAATAAGTTCATTTTAGTAGAATTATTCAATCTTCTGGTATGAGTCTATACCAATGTTTGACCGATAATGACGCGTCAGTTGTACAGTGATGCACAAAATTTTTCGCACGGTTTTCAAATCAAATTAATTTTCCCTGAAAATGTTTAGAAAAAAAAACCAGAATTCATATGGACCAATAGGAGACAACATGGGCTACATTTTAACAAATTCAAATTTTTCAAAGTAGAACTTTGTATGAAGCAATTCACCTACTTTACAACTCTCTATCTCCGTATTTACGTGAAGAAATATTTTTTGAACGACGGTATTAGATCATTGGAAACAAGGTTCTTGAAGATGATATCGAAAATAATCTCTCGTTTGAGAACGCTGATATGTGCATCATGTCATATCTATCGTAAAATATGCAAATTACTTCATAGAAAATTCTGCTTCGAAAGTTGCCATTTGCCAAAACGTAGCTCATGTTTTCCTCTATCCGTTCGTATGGATTCTGTTTTTTTTTGTAAAAATTTTCAGAGAAAAATAATTTAGTTTGTAAATCGTATAAAAAATGTTGTCCACCGCTGTGTAAGAAGTGCAGCTGAAAAAGTTGAAAACTACGCTTTGAATTGAGATTTTGTATAAAAATGCCTATCTCTTCGTAAGTTCAAGGATTACAAACCACATGTAATATCGACTCTTCAAAGTTTTCGTTGATCGTATACAGACTTTTAGACACTAAAATACTTCTCATAAACCTTGTACTTGATTTCAAGTTATGCAAACAATCTTTTTTAGTTAAGCAATTATTTGTCTAAGCATTCGCTCCTATTCTTTAGTTATAAACCGACACATTGATGAGAATAAAGATTTTTTTTTCTCATTTTTTATTGTCTGATCAAAATGAAAGAACTAACACTATACACAAAAAAATTAAAAAACTACGACAAGTTTATTTTTTTTGTTCTTCAACAAGTTTTGCAGCTTCTTTCTGTTCAACAGATTTTGTAGCTTCTTTTTGTTCAACATATGGTGCTTCTATTTTCAATTGACCATCATCAGTAAAATATGATTGAGTTTGTTCAACTTGTGTACCTGGTGGTAATGTTGTTGATTTGAAAAAGAATGATCGTTCAAAACTATTATCACCTTTATGTCGATGTTCACCTTTAACAATCAATTCATTATTCTTTACTGATACTTTAATTTCTTCTGGTTTATAATTTTTCATTTCAATAGATATTTCAAGTTGTTTTTTATTATCACCTTTATCAACAATTCGTGGTTGAAAATCTGAACCATGCAAGAAATTACTATAATCAAAATGTGGATCTCGATATTGACCAAATTGAACTAAATTTTGATTTTCATTCTTTGCTTGAGCAACTCGACGTTCTACT
>CAJNOL010001854.1:42236-52605 GCA_905250125.1 Rotaria sordida | reverse complement strand
AAAAAAAAAGATGATCGAGTAACTCTTCACAAGAATAGCAGATCATTCATCGAAACAAGTTCATAGGGCATAATAGGAGGGCTATGAATTTTCCAAAGTCATCCTTTTCCTGAAATTCAGTGAGTTTAGCACTTAAAAACATGGTTTTCTAGCACTTAGTTACTAATCATGTCTATTTTAATATTAGAAAATTTTTTTTAAAATCTTTGATTTTCTAGGGGAATTTTATCAAAATACTAGTAAGATCGATTACAAAAATTAAATAATGCATAGAATTTCAATGTTTGAAAAACATGTTTTGTAGAAACATTTATGAGCTATTGATTGGTAAAGAAAGAACATTTATAAAATCGATTGTTTAAAAAAAATGAAAAAGAAAAAAAAAAGTTTTTATCTTCAGTTAGTAGAGATTTGTGGAAATTTGTTGTGTAATATAGATTGCTGAAGAGGTCTACTAGTGATTAATATAAATTATTTGATTTATTACAGACAATAAGATGTATATTATACCGTGTTGCCATTGTAGAGCAGACAGGACGATCACGAATAAAGTTATTGTATGTATTGTAGACTTCATCACGTGAGAAATTCGAATAATATTTAATATGAATAATATGCTTCAAAAGAAAAATAGATGACTACTTAACAATATGTGTTGTAAAACACATATCTTATTTCAAAATTAGTTTTTATGTATTCACTCATTTCATTTTCTCCTACTCTGACATGATGGCATATAAATTACTTTTGCTCCCTCAGCACTGTTATGGAAGAAAAGAAAATCAGGCTTTTGCATGTTGTTCAATCTCTTTTTTCTATCATATGATCATTGGAATCATGAGCATCACTCTGTATCAAAAGCAAGACACTCGGTGAATGTGACCACATCGTTGACATACTAGAGAGGCTAATATTCTATTTATAAGATTATTTTCTCAGTAGCTATTCTGAAACTTTGTAAAGGATAAAGGTTTAATCAAATATTTAACAAGAAAGAATTTATAAGAATACGATGAAATTTCTGTCTAATCTTAAATGAAAACACAAAAAAATATATGATCCGGGATGGTGATTTATGCATAACTGAGCCTAAGGATAAATATGCACTGATTAATCAGACTAAATGTTTTTTTTATGGTTGCTTAATCAGACATATAGAAGGTGTCTAAAAAATTCTGAAACGATTTTAGAATTCATCATTCTTGCATACAAAAAAAAATCAAATTTCTTTAGACTTTGGTAGTTTATTGTATCGATTTAATAATAAATTATAGTTTGAATGAATTTTGCATATAAATCAGCAGTTAAATCTCTTCATTAACCACGTGAAGGAAATATTTTCTGTTTCAGCATGTTTTTATAATACTAATGAGGGAACATATTCAATTATCGAATGCCGTTTGACTTTTTATTATGATTATGAGTAGATCTCGATAACACTAAAAAATGATTAAAAATATTCGGAGCTACGGTCTACTGATGAATAACTATGACTGTTTTGATCTGAAATTTTGTCTATTGACAGATTTGATAGTCATTAAATAGTCCTGTCTATCTCGAGATATTCAGTTTTCAAAAACCCAACGGTATACTATACGAAGATGTAGCAAACGAATCAATTTGAAAATTGAGTATGTCGATACAGATATATTCATTCTCATTAAAACTTTCAGAGCTATTGAGTGACTATTGAAAGTTTCACTCGAAAGGGTAATAACTCTTCATTAGTGAACCATGAGTTCGAATTCCTCTTAAAATTTTCTTAGTCTCATCGAGATTTACTCGTAATCATAGTGTGAAGTCGACCAGCATCCAATAATTCGTTATGCTTTCTCGTAAGTTTATACAATAATCTAGGAAAGTTTCCTATATCAACCATTAGAGTTTTCTAATATGTTCGAGTACAGATAGCATAAAGCTAAATTTGATTATCAAGTTTTTTTTTTTTTTCTATGAAACTTTATCTACTGTACATAACTCGACAATTAGATTTTTACTATTCCTATATAAATGCATCACTACATTTGTGGATAGAAATGAATCAAACTCTAAAGAAAAAAATTTCTTAATAAATATTTTCTTACCAAACCCCAAAGGTTTTGTAGTTTTTGTAGGTAATATTTCTTCGTTGATGAAAACTAAAAAGATTCATCTCATATTTCATCAGAAGAAATTCTTGTATGGAATCTGTTTCTCTTTAAAAAAAAGTGGTTTAAATTAAGCATTCAATTGTAAGTGTAGCTCATTAACTCAAGAACGAAGTGCATCAGTGATTTAACAGAAAAAGAAGTTAAGAACCATCCTGTAAAGAATGTCTAATTTTATTGCTTTTGAACTGGTATCTGTTTCAATATTTGTAAACAATCACCAAAGTTTCTAACTCAATAATATGATTGTTCAATAATGAAATTTCACTTTTTAAATTTTAGGTGCTCGTTCTTTTTATGTCATTGATACAGATAAAAAACAATTAATTGAAGTCGAAGCTAATTCAAAAGATGATCTTGAAAAGTATATTATTTTGTTTTTTTTTTTTCTTCTCTATTTTATTTTATTTTAATTTGTTCTTATTGTAGATGGTTAGAATGGATTGAAAAAGCTCGAAAACCATTTGAAAAAACAAAATCATATCCATATTCTTCAAAAGAAAAAAATTTACATTCATCTTCATCAACATTAACAACTCAGTAAAACAGAAGAATAAATCATTTTGTTTTCTGGTGTTTTTTTTTTAAATTTGATTTTTATTATTTAATATAGATCAACGATTAGTGAAGAACAACCAAATATTCAAACAATTATACCAAATGAAAAAACTACACCGGAATCTATATTAAATTCAATAATGACAACTGATACAGAAATAAAACGTTTATTACATGAGAAAGAAATGCTTCTATCACGTCTTTTAAACATTCCTCAAAATACACCAAATTTTTCTATACATTCAATGAAACCAAAGACATCATTAGAAGCAGTTACATATGCAACTAGTTATCGTAAATATTTTATAAATAAATATTCTAGAATTTAATGATTTTATTTAGATAATCAATTAATGCAAATAATTAATCAAATACCAAATGAAATAGATAAAACTATTGACATACAATCTATTTCAATTCCTTTAATTAAACTTGGTGAACAATTAACATTAACACTAGTATATAGAAATAAAAACAAACAAATTCTGAATTATTAAATCTATTATTATTTCTTTTAATTTTAGAAATTATTAAATCAAGATTTAAAAGATGCAGATAATGAAAATAATGTAGTATTTCGAAGAAATATTAGTTCATTTAATGTAACACCATCAAGTATTTAAATATTAACCAACAAAACAAAAAATAATTTTTAATATTAAATAATTCTTCTATTTTTAGTGAATACTGATTCATCTCAAACATATTCTGATTTATTAACATCATCTCTTCATTCATCAAAATCACTTAGTTCAGTAGTTAATTCATATCAACAACAACCACCACCACAACAATCATCAATTACTAATTTAGATGAAACAGTTAAATCAACACCATTACAAGTTGCGAGAGATATTGTTGAACGTTATGATGAAGGAGTATTTGATGATGGTGCTGAAAGTCAAACTGAAGAAGAAGAAAATAATAGTGTAATTGTTGCTGATAGTGATGATGAAGATGAAATTGAACATTTTGATTCAAGCGATTGTATTATTACTAATATTGATAATAATCCACAACAGATAAATGATGATTATTTAATAAATACTAAAAATAATCAAAATGATCGAAAAAATTCAAGTAATACATCAATAGAAGGTCAAACAATTAATTTAGGTAACAATTAGTTTACTAAGAAAACTTTGTTTTTTTCATCATTTCTCTTCTTCTTGAGAATACAAAATATTTTGAGATTTTGAAATGTTTAAAAGTTTATCTTATATAGAGAAACATCTCGTTGAAATTTTTATATTAGAATAGATAGACATGACTTTCATCTAAATGCTTGTCTCGGATTATTCATAAGTGTAATATCAATTTAGAATTTTTTATCGTCTAATTATTTTATGGACTATTCTGGACATAAATGATAGTTCGACCTCGTGAGAGAACTTCTTCAAGTGTCCAATCACGTTTGATTCGGAACTATGCGTATTATATTGGCTCTAATAACCTACGAATACTTTGTCAAGAGTTCGAGCTCTGAACTTATTGATGCTGATATTTTTTATATTTACGGTTTTTTTTATCAGAATGATCTGATCAATCTCAGAAATGTTAGAAGAACTGCATTTCAAAGTTTGCACAGAGATAGGTCTTCATAGAAGTAGTTTTAGTGTAGAAGTTTTAGATCTTTTCATTGATCTTATTCCGAATTAAGAATATTAGAACTTGTCAAGGTTGATAAGCAATATGAGAAAAACATGCTTTTTTTCCTCTAACTGTATCTTAGGATAGAAACAACTATAAGATCTGTTACTTTCACAACAGTGTATTTACATTGATGCCTGTGTCTATCGGAAATTTGAATTTGAAGTTTGAAACTCAATTCTTCTAGTATTTCTGAAAAAGATCATATCATTCTACTAAAAGATTACCGTAAGTATATGATATATCGCCATCAATACGTTAAGAATTCGAGCATTATTTTCGCTTGCTGTTTTTTTATAGTTATAGAACTGAATAAGAACATAACATTTTCATGTAGCATTTCTCGACGTAGTATATACACCACATTCATCTAATTGAAAGCGACCTCATTGATCAGCATATTTTAAATGTTTTTTTTTTGTATGAGATGATATAATGTCTTCTACTCTACTTATTCTAGCATGCTAACTATAGAAATATAGTATAAAACGTCATTTTTTATTTTGTTCTTTAGACTTATTCGATGAAGAAGTACACGACAAACTAAAAAACAATGATAATGGATTACCTGAAGCCAGCGAAGCGTGAATTATATCAAATAATGATATTTTATTTCTTATTCTTTGGTACTTTTTTTTTCTTTCGTTTTAAATTATCTACGCATTGATCAAACACTATAATTTGATATTCTATGTAAATGCACATTGTTCGCTTGTTTTTAATATGCTTTTTAACAAAATTCTCTTTGTCTATTTCGTATTATACAAATAATTTTGAGTTCAATTCATATTCGCTGAGCTCATATTCAGATCAATGAAAAATAAATTAAATTATGTGCTATATCGACTGTATTATTTTTCTATTGATGAATCAAAACATAATATTAGAAAAAAGTTCTTTATGTTCTTATACGTTCACTTCTTTTTTTTTGTGTATAGTTCTTTTTCTATCTCTCTCTCTTTCTCTTTTCTTTTTCTTGGAACGAATCATTCTTGTGCGAATGATTGCACTCTCTGTGCTGCACATACGGTGTGTGTGAGGATGTTTTTTTTAAATGGTGGATGATGATTATGTTTTTTCTTTCTTAAAAAATATATATTTTTGCTTGTTGTTACCTTTCATCTTTTTCATTCGCAATGAGAAATTGATAAGTGATAAGTCAGTTATTTTCTGTAATAGTCGTTTAATGTACAACCTCGTCGTTTTATATAAGAAACATCAGAAGCAAGGTGAAAAAAAGATAGATTTGTTTTTAGATGATTATGATGAGGAATTAAGACATGCAGTTTTATATATCTAAGTAATTATGAGTCGTCATCTATATAATTGATATTTAGTGGAAACTAAGTCCATTTATGTTTGAGCAATTTGTAGTTAAATTTATAAATGAAATTCTTAACGTTATCATCTCAATGGTTTTGATAGTTTGTTTTTTTTCGAAGGTTTGTAATAGTTCGATAGATCCAACTCGGATTGATACATAGTTTTGAAAAAAACAAGAAAACAGTGACAATGGTGGTTAGAAGTGCTAGTTGATTGGTGGCAGAATTTTTGCTCTTGCCTGACGTTTGATTTTTGCACATGTCTTTGTCATATTTAAAGAAAAACCATCGCAAGTTCAATCCACCATTGCCTATAAGTCTTAAGTTTTAAGCATAAGTTCAAGACCTGATCTTACCAAACGCCGATCAAGAGTTATTTTAACTAAACTTAATTGTAATCGATCCATTCACACCCAATCCTAAATCTTATCTGTGAATAGGAATGTATTTTTCAATCAAATTGCTGAAAATGCCATAGAAATCATACAAGGAATATTTTAGTACGTTTTTTATGATTTTCACTAGTTTCAACTAAGTGTGGAACCGTTTGAAAAGAAACGTTTTTGATCATTTTATTTTATGTGATACGTTTGTACCGTCGGCGAGTGTTGGCTGAACCACATACTATATCCTGTAAATAAAAGCGAGATTTTCTATGCTAAATAGAAAAGCCAAATATATCATCCTTACGACTACTTGCTGATCCTTACCATCGACGTAACGTGTGACGACCGATTTTTTTACCATTTTTGTCGATCATGGTATGAATCCATTTGTCACCAACGAAACGAATAGTTGACTGAAAAGAAAAGTGACATTGTAGATAACAAATGAGAAAATATGACGACTAACTTTGACTTCACGTTCATCAAACATTGTTTCATCGAACTCTACTTCAGATATAAAGTTATGAAATATCTGTCTACGGATACTATCGAACCGTAATGTCCATTTTTCATTGTATTCAGTAATTAATAAGCGATATTCGATACCTTTCAGTGCTAATCGTGTGGCGAGACTGACACTGACCTCCTTTAGGCATTCGTCGACATGTTCACCATTAACCCAACCATAATAAGAATAAAAAATGAGTATTAAGAGAACTTCACTTAATCATATAACTCAATCTATACATATTCCCAGTCGTCTCTGATTCGTTAAATATCACTACAGCTTGCTATACCTTGGGATCCGTCAGTATGAGTGTTAGTTAAAATTCGAATGAGAAAACAATGTATAACCAGTTTTTTCATACACATGAGAGTATAACGTATACAGTAAAGAGAGACTGCTCAACATCTCGTGCTTCACACTGTCGAGTGAGAATGAGTGTGATTACTTGAGTATACCTAATTATGAACAGTTCTTACTTTTCAATCAATATTAAAAATAGCCAATAATCAATGTTCAACTGAAAACGTATATGAATCTAGGTATTTCTCAAGTTTCAATACAAAAGACTTCGAATCTTGCAAATCGAACCCATGTGATATGACTCGACCGACGGATACTTCTGAGGTATGCTGTATCGAGGTGAAGTTATGAAAGAAGCGTCATTCGTACATTCCTGACCCTTTGAAGTTATTCGTCTAAAATTAAGGTCGAAATCGAATTTCGTTATAATACTATGGTAACAATGGATACATTTGTGTCTGTATGTAAAAATACAAGCAGCGATTCTAATAAAAAGGCTATGTCTTTAGCATTTGCACTTGAAAATCAATAAAACATAGATTGATAATGAAAGGAATCCTTATCTAATATCAGCAACGGTGATTGAACGGAGAGATTCGACTTCAATGTCAAACTCGGCTTTGGAAAAGTAGTGTTTTTCCCTTCTAATCAAAGTCAATATTGGATAGGATTCATGGCATTCTAATGAATTTATGTTACAACTATTGGAAAGATTGAGAATAATTGAACATTTACTCATCGTCTGACGCTCTTTCAATTGAATGAGACAAATGATTGGTTGCGTTTGATTATCATTGATGATTTCAATAGTTGATGATTTTTCAAACATTTTTCAAAGTTCTTCAAGTTTCTTGATCTATTTGTTCAACTCCAATTCTAAATGATCGTCAGATATCGTAGCTTCTCAAAAGAGATACTTTTGAAAACCAGCTAATAGCTACTTAATCAACCTATATATACTTAATGGTTTCTTATAGCTACTTAATATTCTCCTATAGCTATTTAATGTTTTCCTATAGCTGTAAACCCTTCGTTGTTTAAAACAAATTTAACTTATGATTATTTATATTTATTTATAAGTTCAAAATCTCAAAAAAAGATAATAATTTCAATCTATTTTGAATTTAAATGACAACCCATGTCGTCTCTTTTTTGGCAACTGCGATGCAGTTACGCCGTAACTACAATTGCAATGTGACCCGTAATTGCGAAAAATTGCGACGCAGTTACGTACAGTTACGAGAATAAAAACATAATTACGCGTAGTTGCGAAAAAAAATCATATAGTTATGCACAACTGCGATTTCGTTGGTCGGAACGTTCCATTTACAACATCTTCGATTTTTCAACTTATGAGATCGAAATCGATTTTAATCAACCGGAATTGTCACAGAATCGTCTTGCTGAAATAACGAAAGCTGTCGAACGACAATGTCCTGTGGGTACTCATTTTAATAAGCAAGGTATAGGCGAAGGCATTGTCTGGACCGAATGGACCCGATCACAAGGTCGTTTGGCTTTCAAAGTCAAGGGAATCGAACATTCGGTAAGCAAAGCACAAACATTAGCCGCAGTGGACATAGAAAAATTGGCGAGTTTGAACGAGTTCGTCGAATATGCTTGCACGGAAAACCGAATGACCCAAGGTTTAGATTATCTCCGTGAACAACAATTGGAGATTAAACTGAAAAATATTCCGACTTTCCTTCAGTGGCTTGTCAGCGATATTATGAAAGAGGAAAGCGACACGATTCAAGAATCGAACACCGATATACGAGCGGCACAACGAGCCATTTCTGAGAAAGCTCGTCATTGGTTTATGAAACAAGTAACCTAGAATATTATGTCTATGTTGTCATTTTCTTTTTGGTTTTTCAATAAATATAACTAACTACTTCTCGATCGAACATCCAACTGTTCTCTGCGTCGCTTTCGTGCACAAAGCTCAAGCCAACTGACATGTCAGCATCGCGCGTAAACATTTGCTTTGTCCACTAGCAATATGAAACGTTTGCGCCTTATGGCAATTTGTACATGGTTAAAAACAGACGTCGCCTTGTTAATTAGTAAAGTTGTTGTCTTTCAGGCAATGTCGGAAATGTAGGCTAATCTGATTGTTCGATCGATTCGACAATTTCATTTGATGATTCATGACCGAGTCCAGGAGAAGTAGTTGGTCCATGTGACCAATCACGAAGCCCATTTTAATAAATTCTACTGATAACTATGACATTGTCGTGGCAAAAGCGAGGGTATAGGGATAAGTGTGAACATGGATGTGGGTTTATCTCGAGAGAAGATCGATACCCATATACCGATATCAATATTTGTCCAGATAGCTTCAAAGATCACTTACAAAATCCAAAAAAACTTCGAGAATGAAAACTATTTGTATGAAATCGTGCACTGGGCAATTCACTCAATAAGTTCATCTTTTTATTTCAAAAATAATTTTTTTCTCAAAAATCGAGTTTTCCAACTGTTTTCACTCTATTTGAAACATGTCATTAATTGTTTTACGAATTGTTCTTTTCATGTAGTGAAAAACAAACTTATGTTTATCAAGATGTAAAGATTTATACAGTGTATGTAGTAGTTTTTGTCATCATATTAATGGTCCTAATATAACTGAACATTTTGTCATGATATGACATATTAAAGGTTCATTTCTAATTATTTTGCTTTCTCATTTAGACTAAAAAAAGAAGTCATTTTATTCGAAATTCAGAAAAAATAGCTACGAGATAATATAAAAAAGAAGACAGTCGAACTTGGTACATGCGTGTATATATTCAGTATTGTGTGATTAAAAAAGAATTCAAATTATAACTGAAACTACTCTTGACATTAAAGTCTTTTTATTTTACAGTTTAATAGTTTCTTGTAAAAATAGTTGTTTACTTCTAGATGTTAATAGCTTGAAAGATAACGATTTACTATTAAAGCATTTTATCTAACAGAAAATCTTAGTTCGGACAATTGCCTATAAATATATATGTATGTGAGCGAACTGACACCAACACATGTCGAAAAATAAAAGACAAATTTGAGGAATATACGAGAAAAGAATATGCTTATATATACTTCTTAGTCTCAAACAGCAAAAGAAGTAAAGCATATGACTGTGTAATTAGCATTTATTATGTAAATACGATCATCGAAGAAAATGAAGTAGATGATACTGAGAATATATTCATGCAGTTAGAAAACAAGTAACGTTCATCGGATTCCGATTCACTCGTCCCTAGACTGAAACACGATGACAGGTGATATGACTAGATATGAAGATGAGACTATCAAAGAGTACATCTCTGACCGAAATAAAAAAATGTGCTACAAGGAAAAAGCCGAGTGTTTTTGAATTTCGTAATTAAAAATCAATTAACAGTAAAATCAGTTTAAAGTTCAGCAGGTGGAATTACAAAGAACAGAAATATACAGGGTTGGAAATAATATTATTCCAGGGGGGGGGGGGGGGGAACGCTATAATTACGAATA
>CAJNOL010001854.1:3604-37261 GCA_905250125.1 Rotaria sordida | reverse complement strand
AATTCTCCTTCGCCTGAATAGATCTTTAATTGCGAATACTCTCAAGAAGATCAGTAATGTCTATGAGGATAACGGTCATTTCGAAAAGACAGTATCGTATTTCAAACAAGCAGCGATCATTTATTGTCATACATCGCTTCCTACTCATCCCAATACTGTTGATATTACGAATGATATCTGATGTATATATGCTCAATACAAATAAATGAATTTTTCATTTTTTTATATACTGATAGAAATTTTGTTCGACTTTATGGAATCCATATCCATGTCTATTTTCCAGATAAGAATCGTAATCGTAAAAAACATAGTAATAGAGCATTCGGCAATCACAACATTCGCTCTTGTACGACCGAGTGTATTAATCATTGAGTGAAATCCATTGGTGAAACGAGCGCCTTGGTCAGCTTTTTTTTGTATTGATTTGGTACACTATCTTCTCTCGATTCAATTGCATACTTTTTTATTCAAGAAGGAATTGGAACTGATCTTGAAAAGAGCTGACCGATTTTGGAGATGCGCAATCGAAACAATTTCATTTTTCTGATCTGAGATATTGTATAGTTTTATAGGAAACCTAGCAGATTCGTCCTAGGATCTGATGATATTTGAGCAAAAACTGAATAAAAGCCATGATTTCTCATAATCATCGGATGATACCTTCTTTACTCTCACCAAGGAGACAGACATTGCTTAATGATGAGTATGGATGCACATATATAGAGTATTGAACTAGAATATGCGATCAAATGGAATCGATCAGTTCAGAGAGAAAACTTGTATATATTAAACAAAGAAATCGGAGATTTTATTTCAATTGGTCTATTCAACCTGAATTAGTGCACATGTAGTAATATCGTACACAAAACTCCACACTTTAGTTGTTCTGCTGGCCACTCGCTCTTCAATTAGCCTGACATCATCCTTGACACTCTTACTTAAATTATCGATCGTCAATGCCTTTATAAACTCACTACCGAATGTTTTCTCATTCAAATAAATCCTATCTTCTTCCGCCAAAGCTTTGGTTATCGTTGGAAGAGTAAAACTAGTACATCCGTAGAATGTATGATGAACAACAACGATAACTTCACGTTGAAACATTTAATGAGCCACTGCTAAAGAGCGTCTATACTGCGACCACCAGCTACAAGTACCTGAAGAAAGAGATCAGTATCTGAAAGAGTTTGGGCAACGACACTTATATTATAATCACAAATTTACCACTACATACAGTTAGTATGTTTCAATACGAGTTCGGCAGTAGCATCACATGTTGGATCGAAGCAGGAGACGATCACAACGCGATGACCTTCATCAAGTGGTCTAGCATAAGTATTCCGACGTTCAAGTTTGATATCATAGTTAGACTGCTTGACAATGATATCATAGTCCGGATCTTCAATCAAATTCGGAGTTGCTATTTTGGTTGATACCTCAGCATTGTCAGTCATATTCCTTACTGTTGAGTGTTTCTCTACAGTTTTCCTCAAGGTTTCATTTGATTTGATTCTTGGTCAGCAACTATCGTCAACATGACCGTTACAGACTGAGTGAAGTAATCTAATGGCAAAGCAGTGACAGCGTTTTACATATTGATAAAGAAAAAAGAGAGACTAACATAAAACATCTCTCTGCATTGTAGAAGATGATAAGGAACGCAAACGAACTACTTTCATTTTCATGAAATAGTCCACTAACCTATCCAATGCTATTGGCTTATCGACGTAATGAAATAATCTATTAATTGTGATTTGAAGTTCGAAGGGTGTTGGTGTGCCTGCGTGTGTTTGAGTCATCAATAACCCACACTCACACTCACACCCATATTCCCACACTCACACCCATACTCCCACATCCGCATTCACACCTCACACCCACACCCGCATCCACACCTCACACCCATACCCACACTCCAACTTGTCAACACAGTCCTATGAGAACCAAAAATGTAGAACTCAAACTCTGCCTGTTATAAATTTATGGTATGCTGTCAGAAAGGCTAAAATAATTTATTTCGAAAATGTTTGCATTTAGAATTATTATTC
The DNA here is from genome assembly GCA_905250125.1 of Rotaria sordida. Taxonomy (NCBI): domain Eukaryota; kingdom Metazoa; phylum Rotifera; class Eurotatoria; order Philodinida; family Philodinidae; genus Rotaria; species Rotaria sordida. The sequence continues at coordinate 35,213 of CAJNOL010001854.1, read as the reverse complement.
TAACAATTTATTAGATTTATTTACTATTCTTATATTCAAAAAACTTCTTTGTATTGTCAAATATATCTTTAATACATAACATTTTTTCTCCTAATAAGAACTATGATACATGCCATAGAAGGCAACAAATATCATTTTATGTTTCGTTTCATCCGTTCCATCACCATATTAACCTGCTACAGACATTGATTTGATCATTCGGTAAGCTGCCGACCACACTATCTTTTCTCTCGGCAAACTTTGATATATATTGTTGAGTTTTGTACAAACTTTGAATTCAATTAGTCCATACTTTTCTATATCCATCATATTCTGACTTGGCTAGATCAATAATGTCACTATCTTACTGCTGTATGAAATAGCAAAACCTATAATATTTAGAGTAATTAGAATCTATAGTAGAAATCTTAGATTCATAAATAATGATCTAAGCACTGTTATTATTGATGCGCCTTCTTCCGTTGCTAGAGTTTAGTGAGAGGAGACGGAGAAAGTCGCAAAAACTTCGATTTAAACTTCCATTCACTATTTTCTTCGAAAATATATGTGAGTTCCACAAAACTAATAGAAGTCAACGAAAAGATTTATTCAGTAATGATATATTATGTTTAAAATCTCGTTGTTCATCACACACTTCAAAAAAGAAAAATAATTTTGTTTTATCGAACCATTGACTTCTGTCGGCCAGCACTAACAGATATAGCTGGTAATGATTGTGAATCTTGTCCATAATTTCGTCCTAATTTAAAGCCATTGTTAGTTGTAACTGTTGTTGTTGGAGCTTGTTTCCATGGTCCTTGTGTTGTAGCTGCATTGAAAACATGCTAAAAGTCGAAAATAAATATTTGAAGAAATTGTTCTTCTTTTTTATGAACATACACGTCGATTTGTTCTCATTTGAGCTTGTCGAAATGGCATACTATCAAGATCTGAAAGTAATAATTCTTTTTGCATACGTTCAAATCTTTCAGCAGCATCATCATAAATTTGATATTCATTTGTAGTTTTATTTGATGATAGTATGTCATCAATATCACCAGTATTATTTCCATTTGAATAACATTCATTATACCATATATCAAATTCTGAAAAATAGCGAAAATTAAATTAAAAAAGGTTCTCAGCGCAGTCTCTTTACAACTGAAATGTGGAACTCACATGGTTTTTTTGATTTCACTATACTAACACAAAATATGCAACGTGAAAAATCCCTAGCAGACTATAGTTATTTTTCAAGAATAACCGATCGTCATAGTAACGATTTGTCTTAATTATTTCTGCATTTCAAACATCATTTTTCTCTTCTCATTCTAGTACTCTACTTTTTGTTTGCCATGTTGCTCTTCGTCCGTTATTTTTCATTTTCGTATTCCGTTTCTCTTATTATTCTAATCATTGATTTAACTGGCAAATAAGTGTGTTGTACATATCCATTACATTGTACAGCAGGGTTCTTGATTAGGGAAAGGAAGCTTTCTCTTTCTCTTTCCAAAAATGTCCGACTTTCTGCCAGTTTTTTACAGCTTCGTGGTAACCTTGGATAGAGACATGATTTCGCAAATCCCATTTGCTTTTTGGCAGATGGTCTCTTGTAGTAGGAGCCGGGACGCAGAAGGTTTTGTTTCTACTTTCAGTGGTCACCACTTCTAGCACCCATAGGATGAAAGCACTTCCTGCTAAAGTTTTAGCTCCTCCCACCCCTAAAAAATATCGACAACTTCGATCTACGACATATATCTCAACGCACTATCAAATATCTGGATAAGTTCGGAAACACCGATATTGATTATTTTCCAAAGTTTTAACTTGATCAGCTCACGGTTGTTCTGTTGATCCTATAACGACTGTGGAAAATCAGTGCAATATTTATAAAGGTATTACAGTCATTCAAATTTTGAGAAAGACTTTGAAATGTTCTAGAATAGTCTAAATCCTACTGTTCTCGATTTCTATGAAGGGGAAGAGTCACAAAATCTCGAATTAAAACTTATAATCACTATATTTTTTTTTCGAAAAAAAAATTTAATGTGAATTCCACAAAAGACAAAAACAAGAAAATTAATCTTACCTTGAAGAAGTCGATTTTGACATTGATTAACCAAATTTTGACAATAATTTATTTCTGATTTAAGATTTTTCCATTGATCATAATCATTTCGATAAGTACCTTTAAGTTCTTGTAATTTTGCAATTAATTCATATTCTTCTTCATCAATAACAGTTTCTCCATTTTCATTTAAAAATTCACCTAGAAATGTGAAATAAATTTCATATAAAATGAATTAATTATTTTTACCCATTGTTAATCGTTCATTTTTTTTACGTTCAGCATCAACACGAGTTTTATCAATATCAACTTTTGTTTGATTTATACGTCGAGCTAAATCAGCAAATTGTTTTTTCTTTGATGCCAATATTTCTTTATTTTCCAAATAAATTTTATTTAAATTTAAACCTCGAGTTTGTTTAAAATCTTCAAATGCAGCAGTTCGAGTAGGTGGTGTACTAATACAAAATTTTTATTTGATTATTCATTAGATAGTTTTTTTTTTTTTTTTAATTTACCTTGGTGGTTGATCTTTCATCTCGGCCACATCACTTGGTTCTTTAACACGTGAAAATTGTTCATCATCATTTGTAACACTTCGTTGAAGAGACACGCTAGTTGGTTTCGATCCAACAGGTGGAGATTTTGATTTAGGACTAAATAAATATCAATAAAAAAAAAAGAACTTTTCTTTTTTTGTTAAGTTTAAAATCAAATTTACTTTGCTTGTTGTCCTCCGGATGTTTTACTTGCTGCTTGTCGTTTATTTCGTGTCATTTTAAGTAAAGCTTCTTTATTTACTCGTTGATCTTTTGAAGCTATACCTAATCCAAAACTTTGTCCATCAAGTTCGCCAGCGGTGCCTACCATAGTACTTGCACCTTGGCTGGCACCAGACATCTACAGAATAAGAAGAAAAACATCGCTTTAATTAAAACAAATGTATGTCATTCGATTTCGGGAAGTTTAACACACATAAAGCAGGAACACATATCTGTCAAATATTATAGTTATAATGATTCTAAGAATAAAATCAATAGGTTAAATGAGAGAAATAATTTACTCTCAATTTTCCTATTATTATAGAGATCTTTTTAATGAATCAGTATGATCATATTTCTTTAATTTTATATCAGCAAAAGCGAATAATTACTTACAGTTGCTGAATAGTCGTCTATCTGGAATATAAGTTTTATCTTATTATTTATTTTAGAATTTTTCTTACAAGATAATATTGTTTATATTTGATAAAATACATATAGAATAGAACTTACCTTTTGTCCATCTTGTTGATCATAATCATGCTTATCTGTAAGAACATATCGATCACGATATTTCTTTTCAACATCTTTTTCTGTTGTTCTAAATATTAATATCAACTATATCGAAATTTTCACAGAAATTAACATACCGACAAATAGTTTTTAGTGTATTAAAAACAGCTGAAATTAAAAACAAATTTATAATTAAACAATATCCTACATTTTTATAATAACAATACACTGACAGAGAGAATTTCGACTTTTTCAAGGTAAAAAAAAATCTGAAAATGTCCTTATGAAAGTAATAAAACACATACTTAAAAGGTGGTTGTTTCGTGAAACACTATCTAAAAGGAATACTGAAGTATAGGTGTAAAAAATCTGAACTCTCTTCCCGGACCATAATAGACACTGTTGATATAAAGTCCTTGACACATTAGAAGACTCGGAGTCTTCTATTAAATTCCTTAAAATAAATTTATTTCACTTATTCTACACGTGTAGAATGAGAAAGGAGCAGATAATATCCTATGAAAAAAAAGCAGAGAGTAACTGAAAAAAAGAAAATTAAATCTTTTTTTGTGTCGAACTTATTTAAATCAGTTGCCTATGTTAAGGTTTGAATAGTTTAGAGGGAATTTGTTTATAGTGAAATGTACTACTAGATCTTTTTGCGAAAACAAGTACGTGTTCAAGCTCCGAATGAATACTTCATAAAACAAATCTCGACGTATATACCTGAAGGCATGTTTTCTTCAATTACGAATTTACTGCTGTATGATAAAAACTTTTCTGAATTTCTAGTAGAAAGTGCAAAGGTGAAGAGACTTTTTTAATTAATACGCAACAGAATTTTACCAAATATGTTCCTATTTTAGAAAGATCTCCTCATGTGTCACACGTGAAAATATACAATACACCAACGGTGCTATGACGACGGAAGCAAAACATTGTTCATACTGCACGTAGATATCATTATGATCAAAAATACTAAAAAACTTAATATGCTGTAGAAATTATTTTTAAAAAATCGATTCTTAGATGATGGTTCTTCTAATATGTCGAAGTCTTTAGAATAATGTCACATTCTGTTATACCATGTTGCTGACTCCTAAATCAATCAAATGTTTTTTTTTCGTTAGAAAGAGCAACGTCTGAACTGTAAATTTTGTGCGACACATATTTTTCCAGAACGAACTGGACGAGAAGGAAAAACCCAAAAGCAAACATCTCTAAAAAAAAGGTTCTTGCAATGTTCTTCCAACTTGAAAAGTCCATATTTCTGAATTATTTTGAGCTACAGTAATAGATTAAATGGGAACAAAAATACAATAAAATTTAGCGTATCAAAAACTTTATCGATATCAGACTTGACAAATTTTTTAGATCTGTTTCTCACGCTTTAAACAAAAAATTTTGTAAAATACAGTCTTTTTCAAGAAATATCAGTTTGTTAGAACATCAGCCACTATCTCGAAAAATTATCCATGAACTGAATTCTTTTTGCATTATTTATTCGAAACATTCTAGGTCATAGAAATTTTGCAGAGAAATAGCTTTAAAAGCATTATTTTTTACCAATACAAAACAGCCGACTAGTACGAACGACCAATTTACTTAGTGGTTTGTTTTAGAAAAAGTTATATTTCGTATAAAAACCAAGAGTAAATTTAATTTCCAATATATCATTGAAAAGAGCACTTTTTACGCTACAAAAATCAGCATTAAATGTTTTTTTTTCACTTCCTTTCTAATTTCAAAAAAAAAAACATTAACAAAAAATAAAAATGCTGTTGCTCGATAATGAGGTTGCAAGAATTTTTTTTGGAGGTGTTTGATTTGAGGCTTTTTCTTCTCGTCAAGTGCGTCCTAGAAGAATGTCTCGTACAAAATTTGTAGTTCAAACATTGCACTTTCTTACAAAAACAAATTTAATTGGTTGTGACGTCGACAATATGGTATAATAGAGTTTGATATTTTTCCAAAAACTTTTCCATTGCATATTACGATCACAGATTATACATTAATAACGTCTCATGATAATATATCAACTATTGTCCGTTTCAAAATACAATACCCGTCACTGTTTTTTGAATAACTCGAGAACACAAGCCGCTAGAGACTTGCGGTTTCCACTAATCGACCGAGGAGATCGCGGGACGTCTTTTTCTCCAATAATATGTAAGAAAAAAATCCTTTTAAAACAAATTATTTTCGAAAAATATGTAAAAGAAGACATGAAAAAGACCTGTCATCTAGATGAAACTTTGATTTAGATAGAGGGACCTCGAATCTATAGTTCAAGACACAATGCAGATTGGTTCTCTTATTACATTCTAACGTTGAACAAATTGAATATGTGTTTACATGCGCAAATAAAAGGAGTTTTTACTAAATTTTCTTACTTTTTATCATAATGGCTGGACATTTCGATGAAAACGTAATGAAAAGTAAGAAAACGCACTATATCTTGAACTATAGATTTGAGGTCCCTCTATCTAAATCAAAGTTTCATCTAGATGACAGATCATTTTCATGCCTTCTTTTACGTGTTATTCGAAAATAATTTGTTTTAAAAGGATTTTTTTTCTTACACATTATTGGAGAAAAAGACGTCCCCCGATCTTCTCTTTCGATTGGTGAAAACCGCAAGTCCCTAGCTGCTTGCGTTCTCGAGTTATTCAAAAAACAGTGGCGGATATTATATTTTGAAACGGGCAATACTTTCTTATTTCATGTCTCGAGGATTAAGTAAAAGGATAGTGAAGAAATAGGTCCCAAAATAGATAGAATAAAACAATCTATCTGTGATTAGCAATAGCAGCTACATTGTGTTTCATATTTTAATCCTAGAGGGATTACGTCAACAGTTTCTATTTATAAAGCGATTTCTTTATGATAAAAATCTATTTTGTGAGATTCTATTCGAATTTAGGTTCTATGTGCCAATGTATTCTTAAACATCATTGCACAACTAGAATTTGTTCGTTCTAAGACGAGCATTATCATTATATTTTTGTGTTTATCATATTTCTTTTCTTCAAAATAAACGAACCTTGGACTTGACGAACATTTTGAATTTCAAATTCATCTAAATTTCCATCAATAAATCGTCGACATTGATTTTCAATTTCATATAATTGTTGTTCAGATAATGGTTCATAAGAAATTCCACTACGATTAACTAATGTATTATGTAATGCTAATTCTTCTTTTAAATATTTATTTTCTCGTTTGTAATTTTCAATTGCTTTTACTGGATCAATTACTGCATTAACAGTTGGTTCAGCAGGTACACACATCATTCGACTAGCAAAACGAAGTGTTGAAACCTAGTTTATCAAAAAAAAAATATACATTTTTCAATTAGTCTATTGTTGTTGTTTTTTCATACTGTTTCTTCCATATGTTGCAGTTCTGGCCAAATATTTGCAATCATAACAGTAATACATCGTCCACCAATACTATCTTTCAATACGTGTGTTAATTTTGAACTTCGAAAATGTGAATAATTTGTTTTTTTATCCGATAAATTAAGCACAACTTGTTCAAGAAAAGATAAAGATTTATTAATAAATGTTGCTTCTCGTTTTGTTACACCTTCAGACTAAATATATAAAATATAAATTGAAAATTTATGTTATTCAAATCAACAAAAAGAAAACTTTACATTTGTTTTAGCCAATCGTTCACTTCCAGCTAAATCAACAAGATTTATTTTTGATACTGTATATTTGTCATCTGATGATAAAATTGATCGACATTCAACAAGAATTGTAAAAATACAATGTGAACGAGATGATTGTTTATTAAGTATATGTTGACCAATAGTTCGATTTGTTTCACCTTCAAATAATAAATTTAATGCTTCTTCTTCACTATTTGCAATACGATATGATAATCCTTTAACATAAACAAAACCTGAATCTTCGCCAATTGATAATTGTTGTTGTTGATAATCAGATGGTGAATTAAGTGTACGAAGTAAATCACACATTTGATCATTATAAATTTCAAGATAAGCAATACTTAGAAAATAAAAGAAATATTTTATATTAATTTTTTTCCTATTTTTTAAATTACCGAATAGAATAAGAAAAATCTTGTCGAGCATTTATTTCTTGATAAAGATGTTGTAAGGCACGAGGTATAATACCACGATTTTGATAACTTTCAGCAAAGCCAGTCATTGTATGAGTTTTTCCAGCTCCTGTTTGACCATAACACATGATTGTTCCTATTATATAATGAATAAATTTATTTAATTTTGAAAAAGAGAATAATAAAACAGACCATTATAACCCTCTAATGTTCGATCAACGACATCCTTTCCTACAGAATCAAATGTTTCTTCTTGACTAACATTATGAAATACACCATCTAAATGAAATGCCCAATCATTGATTTTGTTATCAACAGCATTGGCTGATGCAATTCGATGAATACAAATTGTCTATTAAAATTATAATTTAAAAATGAATAGAAAACTTCTTTTTTCTATCAAACTATAAACTAACTCGATTATCTTGTCCGAAAGAAAGCATACTCGATGCAAAATTATTTGTAGGACGAGTTCGAACATAAACTTTTACTTTATTGGATGAACGTTGTGGCATGTTTAGAAAATTGTTGATGAGTCTATGAATACAAAAATACAAATATTTATATTTGAATAATTTTACAAAAAATCTTACAACTATTTGTATTTAAAGAATTCAGAATATCGATTAAATTGAATCAACTAGAGAAGTTTATCAGTATTATGTAAGTATGAAGGAAGAACATTTTTATCTATAATAAAAGAAAATCAAAGTTTATGTTCGTTGAAGAATATAATTATCATGTTCATTCGTTGTCATAATCAATAAATCTCTAATTTGATTTCTTCTTCTACTTCGTCTTACTTGTAGTATCTCTTACAATTTTACTTTATGAATGAAGATTTCTATTGATGATTGAATGTGAAAATACACTTGTTTATTGAAAAACAATCCTTGTACTTTGTTTAAAACCATATTTCTTTACATCTATCAAACCATACACACTCAGCAAAACTTTTAATACTTTACTGTCGCTTTGTTGTTCAAATTAGCATGAATAGTAATAAAGGTCACATTAATAAGTAAGAAACTATAGAAACTCCTTGATGATTACATTCAAAAATGATACATACAAAGATGTCGCAACTGAAAGGTTGTAAAAACTTATTTCAATAATTCTTCTGAATACAAATTTTTCTATTTGATATTCATTTACCAATAACAAAATGATTGTGAATTTTTTTTTCATGGGTTTTTTTTTAATCGAAAATATAGCGATTACTATTGAAACAATAGTAGGCCCTTATAATACAAATATGTCAAACGAACATACAAAGCATTGATGTATCGTTTGACATATTTATTTGTCTTATGAGCGTCTACTCTCGTACTATTCATATATACAGGGTGGCGCAAAAGTCACTTTGCCGAAAAGAAAATTGAATATCTCCATTATACGACTCGAGCAAACGAGCTAATTTCTTTATCAATGATAGAGGCATGCTCAAGCTCTGTATCCATAAAGATATACCTAGAGAGACCCTTCGTTAAGCATCACTATTGACCTCAACAAAAAAATTTTATTTTTTCACAGATAGGAAAAAGAAACAATATACTTAACAAAGAGCCTTTCTAGGCATGTCTTTATGGATATCAAGCTTGAATATGTCTCTATCATCGATAAAAAAAATCAGCTCGTTTGCTCGAACCGTGATGAAGATATTCAATTTTTATTCGATAAAGTGACTTTTGCGCCACCCTCTGCATATCTACATAACTCTGTTTCGGCCATAATCTTTATATTTTTGAAAACAGAAAAGGTTTTTGCAACCATTTTATTGTGGGTAATTCAATAGCAATTAATTTGAAAAAAGGATGATGTCGCTTTCCTTGTTTTCGATGGCTTTCGAAATGGTTAGGTAATAGAAAAACACTAGATTCAATGAGTTTTTGAAATCTTGAGGTTCGCTGCTCTGAGATTCAAAAATATTTTCCTTGTGAGAGATTTACTATTTTCAATGGAATGATTTTCTTTTATGTTGGTAAATTGAAAGCAAATAGTAGTTTCTTATGGCAATGTGAACAGAACAGGGCATGTAAAACTACAAACATACGATCTCCAGGTTCTTACATTCGTTTCGTATGATGAAAACAGTCTTATAACACTTCTGTTACTTTTTTGGTTGTTGAGATACACTTGTTCATTCGCCATTTCAGTAGTCATTTCAATTTCAATACAATATTTGTCTTATCTGTCATTGACCAAAATGCATTACATTATTTCTAGTAAAAAAAAATCAGACGATTTATTATACTCGAAACTTGCTTCTGTTGTTATGAAAGAACGTAGTCGGTTGTTTTCTTAGTTTATTGAAGATAAGAAAAAAAGAAAAAGAAAAAGAAACAATGGGACAACAAGAGTGAAATGATAAGCAAAGACTCACAAAAATCTGCCAAACTTTTGACTTAATCAGGCCATTTGAGCGTTGTGCAAGTAAAGATAATGTCGGCTGTTTCAAAGTCATCTAAATATCAAGTACAATTTTTGTTTCATATCCTTGAGCCGCTTCATAGTCTACAAGATCTGACTTCCAAGTCGACGATTATCAGGAATAACCATTGAAGCAATTTTTTCTGATAGTAGAAATTGTGCAACCTGAGATATTCAATGTGAGAAGAGTGAATATGAGAAGAGAAAACCTGAAGATGTCATGGTTCATCGTAAGAGCATAAAAGAAAGGAATCCAATAATTATTGTATGAAATAATTTCTGTCTTATAGATGGGAAGAGATGATCCTATAGTATTCTGAGCAATTGTTTAACGCAAGACAGATATAGTAGAAAGCAATAAATATTTCAGTACACTTTTTTGTGTAATTCATTTCCCTGTCTGCTAAAAAATTGTATAATCATCTCTTATTATGTATTCGCTCTTTAACCATAACTGAGTAGGAATAGACTGGAAGCCAACTAAAATATCAAAGAGTAATGATTAGTAAATAATAAATATTAGTCAGAAAAAAAATAACCTGGCGAATAACAAAAGAAGATAGAAATAAAGCTGAGCAAGCTGTCGAAAAGGCCATGTATGATACAAAAGCATCTAACTCTGATAATAATGATGTTCATTGAGAATTGATTTCAGCATAAAAGTTATCAAAATTTACATTTGCCATATCTAAACAAAAAAAGTCACTTATAACGAAACAGAATCATAAACTCCTACATACAGAAGACTAATTTTTACTACACTACAAAAACTATATGTATATCCGTATTTGAAATCAATCTTATAAATAGACAAATGAAGAACAGATGAGAAGACCGATAGCTCAAAAACAGTCATTTCTTACAAACATATCTCATAAGACAAAAACAATAGCCAACATAGAGAAGCAATTGAGTCATTGTATCCAAAATCTAAAAGCTCATTTGACTAAGTTATTATTGATAAAAAAATTATTTCCATCTTAAACTTACAAAATTATTATGTTGTTAGGTTTATGAATATTGACAAACTTCAAAACTACATTAATATGAATTAATCAAATTGATAGTTTAAGTAAAGTTATCATGACAAAATAACCAAAATGACAAATAAAATTGACTGTTGGATCTATAATGGAATTAGATAACTCATTCCTACATAATTAGAGCATTCTTTGAGGTGATTTTACAAAAAACCAGCCTATGTCGTAATAACCAACTAAAAGTCGTCGATCAACAACGGTCATGTGTTTACTTCAAGTGTATATATGTAGATAAGAAGGAAGTAAAACAACCAGTTTACATGAAATACAGGCCATTATGTAATCACATAGTGCTAAATGACAAATTATATGATGAGTTCTACAATATGATACATGATAAAAATGACATGCAGAATATAATGAATTATTCATCTCGCAATATCTCATTTATTTCAATAAGACGCTGTAATATCAAATGAAATTTTCAATACTAATTAAATAAGCGTTTTCAAATGATTCAATCGAACGAAGATCAATTCTAGCTGGAAATAAAGAAGATGACAAACAAGATAAGAAGAATCTTTTGAATCTACCTTGTTATCTCATACAAAGTAATTCATTAACTTTGTATGCATTGCATAAAAAAACGCACCATTTATTTAAGAAAAAACATAAGATCAGCAAATATCACGAACAACGACAATCTTATCTCAATTTAAAGAATTATTTTATACGTATTAACCTACGTTTTAAAAGGACGTAGGTGATTGAATAATACCATACTTAATTTTTCTCTCTGTTTTATTTTACTTGTGCTTCCTACCGCTTATTCGTTTAAAGCCAGTAAGAAAGCAATCAATAAACTAACACATCGAACTATGTCGAAAAGAATGAGCGATAAACATGTTGTGGGCCACTGTATTTTGAACTCATATGAAGTATATGTATATCATTTCAAAAATGTATTTCTGATATTATATTAATAGATCACATGAATTTATTCTACTTTTCAATATGTTGCGAACACGTTCTCGTTGCATGATCAGTCGATAATTTGCACGGATAAAGATATCTAAAAATACGCTGACATCTTGTTTTCTTTTTTGAATTTCATGTTCCAGAAGAATATAAAATTTTGTGATGCTTTCAAAATCCATTATTCAAAAATATTAACAAATGTTAGAGAGTCAATCAATAAAATAGATTTCCTATGAGATCGATATATTAGTACTATTTTATACAATTGGTCTTGATTTTGACTATCTTCCTTCTTAAGCTCCAAAAATGAGATCAGAGAATATGAAAACAAATACTAACTCAGCAATGAAGTCATATCGAAATATAAATAACAAATTAATTTTTGAAGTAAAATTTCTACTTTATTTTTATATCATAAATCCTTATTCACTTAAATTACTTAGCCATGGTATATTACAACGGAAGATAAATTGGTTAATCAATGACATTTATCGTATTCCGTCAAAGGCTAAAAACAGTTTTTTTTTCTGTGCAGAAAAATGGATTACACGGAAAACAAATGGGTTTTCTTATTCAACTGTTTTTTCATTAATGAACTATAACAAATACAAAAATTTAATTTATGAACGAATGACTTGATTAACTGCTTCATTGCGTTGTCAATTATTCTTATTGTTGATAGAGATGTGATTACTGATGTCTACAGACTACAATACATATACAGAGTACTATGCCATCTTTCGGATAAAATTTTTTCAATGATAATTAATGATTTGTTTTTCTTCACATTGGTAAAAATGCGACTATTCATAGTCTTGCAGACACATTCATAAATGGTTTATGAACGTTAGATTCGATATTACTTTGTGAGTATATCTTGTTGTGTTGTGTAATATATAACTTCTTTTGTAAAATAAAACTCAAAAGGATAAATTAATATTACGCAAAGTTGAATGCCAAGTATTTTTCTGAACTAAACACTACAAACTATTTATATTCCAAAACGTTACAATGGATTAAATAAATCATAAAAATTTTTATTATCACAATAGTGTCAAATAACTTAGCAACTGACGTTTTCTATCGATGAATCTAGCCGAGCGATATATATTCACAATAGAAATCTAAGAATCTATTCACAAATTAAATAAGGAAGTACGTAATGGTGCATGCTTAATAGAGAAAATTTTTCCATGATGAATCTCGTCTGTTTACCATTCCAAGAAACTTAACTTTCTTGATGTATATGTGCAAGAAACAATCTTTGTTTGATTCTCCTTATTCTAACTTATTGTTTCATTCATATGTTCCTATTTGTTTAATCTTTTAAATAAGCAATTTTATTATTTATAATACTTTATAACTCGTGAATCTATTAGTCATTCTTTTGGTTGAAAAATCTATCGTGAAAGTTAAGTACTGTATGTATTCTCTCGCTTATCTTATGTTGCGTTTTTAAATTACTATACGAACAAGAAAAATTAAACATCTACTTTCTAATTATCTTAACCTTTTCTTTCTCTTTATTTTTGTTGAATAATCATATGTGTTCTGTCTTCTATTTCTCGAATTTGATTTATATCATTCATCTGAGATATAATTCATATATCTATATTTTATCTCTGACAATCTCTGCTAGAATGTTTTCATTGTACATTTTTTCAAGTATAACTTTCATTGAAAAGTTTTCTTTAGCTTCTAATAATCCTGCACATATATTAACTCAGAGTGAAGATTAAAATTGTTGTTCAATATGTTTCATAAGATATTTTATTCTTCGATACATTGCAAAAAAAAAATAATTTGCGGCATAAAATCTTAAAAGATTTTAGAAATTGATTGAGTTTTATAGATTTTATGAAGTTCTATATAAAACTTTTTTTTGTCATAAGATAAAGCGAGTTTTTTTTATCGACTCTTAAAAGATTCATAAACATTACTGAGCTTTAAAATCCTATAAAGTACTAGTGTAAACGTAAACCTTGCAGTAAGTCTTAATGAGTTCACTAGAAAATTTTGTCTGATTATATTACTAACACACATTTTATCGAGTATTCAAAATATCATCGATATCCATCAAATAAATATTAACCTTACACTAGATATCGATTTATTACCTTTGTATGTACTCAAGATTACGAAAAATGTATACTCAGTCAATCATGCGACGTTCCTTAGCATCATTAATAAATGATGAAATTAGATGTTATTTAGATTGAAAAAAAAAATAGTTTGCCTAGTTAAAATGGCAAGATGTAAAAGTATTTAAGAATTCAAAACCATCATATATATAGAGCTGAAACAGCTAAAAGCAATTTTAATACAATCATGATTCATCCTTTTGAATATCTTTTGTGTGAATAAATCGTATGATTCATTTTACTGTCAATTTGAAATGAGTTGATAATAGAATTCTTTCCTCATTGTAATGTCGAATATATGTCCTATTAATTTCGATGATCTTTGAAGCAATTTGTAATAAACGATTTCAATTTTTGCTAAAAAATTTCTGTTATGTCTACTCAAATAATGATTTGTACCGAACACTTATTGTTAAAGTATTTTTTGATTATCACGTGTTTTTTTTGGGCGCCATTTGGTGTCCAAACTATAAGCTATTATTCGCTATTGTTACCATCAATTACTTCTATTGTTTGTTTTTTCGTTCGATGAATCAATACATAACCGATGCTTCGTACAATAGTAACTAAATACCAAATATAGACACATTTAAGAAAAAAAACATATTTATTTTATTTTTGTCCTTTTTTTTGCCACATATATTGATCATAGGTCGTAAAAAGAGCAAAAAAGCTTTTCTGTCATCGTCTGTAATTTCTTTTTTTTTCTCTTTCTTCCTCTGGTTTATGCGTTTTCTTGCTTGCTTTTGATATTTAATACAAAATAGAACGTAAAGGAAGACCGCGATGTAATGAAGAATAGAACAGAAAAAAGAAAGCAATACAGGACTACCCGTTTTTTTTTCTTTTCTTCATCTCCTTTACCCATAACGTATCTACATTTTACAAGTAAAAAAAAAAAGCCCCTGTCAACAACCTCCTGCCTACTATGTCCCATAAAACATATTTCAAGGTCATATTGTGTAACTTTTCTTTCTACATTTATAGATTTTCTTTGACAAAAAATGGAATATCTATATACACTTCTTTTATTAATCTCATGTATTTCTTATATTCATGCACAGAAATTTACAGGTGAGTGTAAAATAATTCTTTTTTTCTTATTCATTTTTATCATTATTCATTCAGAGGAAAGTCCATACATGGTAATTCGTTTAATGGATGTTAAAATACACGAGGTTTGTTAGAAATAAATATTTATTTGTTTTTACCAATAATTTATTCATTATAGTGGAAGCAGGATATGTTAGATAGATTGGAAAAAGTACTTGATGCTGAATTAAAGTATAGTGATGAAAAAAAAGGCATTCAATGTAGATCAATGTAAGTACTTTTGATTAACGATTTCTCTTTTCTCAAAATTTCTTTTTGTTTTTCATAATATTAGTGATTTTGAACAAGAAGCTGGTTATCCACGACAAGATTCACGTTTTCTTGATTTAAGTGTTCGAGGTTTATGTAAAGATGAAAAAGGCAAAATACATAATATCGATAAAGGATTAATGACTGGTATAAATATTTTGAAAAAACAAATTCGAATTATCTTTCAATCTTTATTCTATATTTTAGTCGCTATTGAACGAAATGTCGATGCAGTAGAAGAAGTGACATCTGGAACTATTTATCGTGTTGGTAATGTTCAATTTTATAAACGTGATAGAAATAAACTTAATTTAATTATTATACCTATTTCCATTGGATTAACAGTTCTTCTTTTTGTTATAACATTCGTTTTACGTCGATTAAGGTTTGTAAATTTATCAAATTTTTTTATCTTTTTTATTTTGTTTATATTGTTTTTATTTTTTAAATATAGACGTGCACAAAAACATCGTCATATTGTTGCCGAATTACAGAAAAAGAAAGAGGCTAATGCTAAAAAAGCTCTACCAACAGTAGCCAATGTTGATCCACATGCAAATGAAAAACAACGTTTATTACAATTAGATCCAAATGTTGTTGGTAATGCATCGGATACATTAGGTAGTCCAAAGGAATTTACTAATGATCAATATACAAACACACCTCGTACTAATCCATCTGGTGGTGATTATAATCGAGAATATAAAGGACCGCCAATAACACCAACAAAAGAAAGTCGAACATTAAATAATAATCAAAATAATGATACATCATTGCAAAATCAACGATCAAATAGACCAGATCGTGAACGAATGCATGTGCCTTATGAAAATGACGCAAGACTTTTACCAAGTCAATCTCAACCTCAATATGCACAACAATATCCAGATATGATTCCTATGCAAGAACAACAACCACGTGTCGTTGTTCGAACAGTGCGTGATGATGGGAATCAACCACCATATTATCAAAAATATGAAGAACCATCAACAAAATTTGTACCTATTCCAGTACAAGTTGAACGAAGTGGTCCTCATCAAAGATTTGCTTCGCCACCTTATCATTCCGATCCTTATTATCGACATACTAATGCTTAACTACATATATTAATATTATATTTTAAAGAATTTTAAAACAATTTATAGACTTACTGTTTGTATATACTAACTCATACATTTTAATCTTCTATCGTAGATTTTCATAAATACTCACAAATCTCAAATAAAAGTTTTGTAACTGACCAATTTTCATCTACTGTAGTATGATTCAATATACGAATATTTCTTGTCTGTTATTTTTACAATTCAACTCTGAACAGATCAAGTTAATATCATAATATCTCTGCTTCCCTTTTAATCTTCGACCATTTGTATATAAAAATCTCCTATAGTCATAGAACTTTGACAATTAAAAAAAGGTTATATATCATATTCACAAACTAAGCCCACTATTCGCAATAGAAGAGCTCCGGTCTTCTATACTGTCTCGTTTATTTTCATATTTTTTAAATAAGATGATTTTTCAAAAAACACGATTCTCAGGATTTGGGAAGAGATTTTGAGCTCAAAACTCTGACAATTAGACATATTTTGATGTAAATAAACTTACTAAAGGTTCAATTTTGTCAGAAATTAATTAGGAAGGTCTTTTATTTTAGGAATGGACTTACTAGATGTCGGCACATCTGATAAAAATTGTAATAGAAGGAATTTCTATTTTCTTATAGCAAAGTTCTATGATAGATTATTTCGTCTAATTGATATGGCAAATGGCATGAATTATCAGACGTGATTAGTGAAGCGATATCATAATAGTTACTAGTAACAGATGGTTCATAATAAACAGAAGAAAATGTTTTCCTCTTTGTACGGCACTTCCCAACACATTAGAGACTGCATTTTAGGCTTATTCAATAGAGAATTTTCTGCTCTACAAAGGTACTATCTTTGTTTTTCAAATAACTTTTTCCCTGTGTTAGCATAAAATTTAAAAGATGAACACACCCTCAATCGTCTAATTGCGATTTCCGATTTTCTGCGAGCATCTATCGATTTGTGTAAGCCTTTGTTGATTAGAATCAAAGTTAAAAGTACAGTATTTGGCATTAATGAATAGAGGATTTCATATTCTCTGCTTCCATGACTTTTCCAAGGTTTCCGCTGCGGTTGGTTAGAAGAAAAGGCTTTGAACCAACATCTAGTGGTGTTTTAAGACACTTCTGGAAAACTGTTTTTCAAAGCGAGACTTGATCTATGTAATATTTGCTGCCATGCAACCGGATGTAGCATTTAATTCTGAACAAAATGATATGCTTATTAAATTGAAGAGTAGAAATATAAGGTTATGTTGAATTAAAAAAGAACAATGATGTAATGCTGCCAGGAAATGATTTTTCCGGTTTTTTTTTCACATTTTTTGCTTCAAACGTTTTTCTCGCATATATTTCTTCTAAAACTCTGATATATAGAATTTTGTAGAGAACTTTGTGACATATTTGAAACTCCAACCAAACGTTTATTAAAAATTTTTCGCTTTTTGACTGTTACAGTTAGGCAATTGAGTAGATGTTCATCTATTAAATTTTGTACCGACACAGGAAAAACTTATGTGAAAAACAAAGACAGTAGTTTTGTAGAGTAGGAAGTTCTCTATTGAATGACCCTAAAATGAAGTCTCTAATGTGTTGGGAAGTGTCCTCAAAAGAGTAAAATCATTTTGTCTCGCTTATTTTGAGTCAGCGGCTACAAATGATTTAGTAGTTACGTGTTAAAAATTAATCTTAATGGCTCTCGTTCGATATTTATTGACAGAAAATAAAAACTAGATATATATGTTTTCTTTGTAAGTTCTTAAAATTTCTTTTTCCTCACAGGCAAAATAATTGACAAAAAATATCGAAAAAAAAAATAAACAATAATTATGATTGTAATTGCTCTTTGAGAAAAATTACTGCTTTCTTCGAATTTAAGAAAAGTTCAAAATATTCACAATTATCTATCTAGTCTGTTACAACTAGATAAATATTGTCCTCAATATCTACATCTGTAGCATTAATGATAAGAGCGATATGTCAGCCAATATTACGGTGAAGATTGTTTTCATATCTTCGAAGATAATTATAAAACTTTTTATTCAAAATCAATATCTAGAATTATAAATTTTTATATAGCATTAAACTCTTTTTTTGTTCATTTGATGTCCTTGTTTATTAATGAAGTATTTTAAGTTTCTTAATATTGCTTTAATCAAGTTGGATGAAATTTGGAAGTCAGATACGGTCGAATTTTATTCTCTATGTATTTTATAATTTTCATGAAATATACAATACAATGAAATCAGAATATCAAAAAGAAAAACTTTAGTAAGAGAAATCTAAAAATTGAGAATATATTCATAAGAATTTTAGCGAAAATCAACTATAGACAATATTCTTAAATTTCTATATAATCAATCAAAGTTCAAAAGAATTCTATTAATAGATATATCGTGAATTATCGAATTAACTTTCCAACATATACAACTAGATAAGAGTTATCCTCAATATCCATATCTCTAGCGGTAATGATAAGAACGATATATCAACAAACATTACAGAGAAAATTATTTTCCTATCTTTGCAGATAACTACAAAACTTTTTATTCAACATCAATGTCTAGAATAATGAACTTTCATATAGCACTTGAGTCATTTTTTGTTTATTGGATATTTTTGTTTATTAAAACGACATTATAAGTTTTCTTAATATTGCTTTAATCAAGTTCGAGGAAATTTAGAAGTTATATACTATCGAAATTTTTTCTCTACGTATTTTATATTTTAGTAATAAATGAAGAAAAAAATGCAATCAAAACATTGAAAAGTAAAAATTTAATTAAAAAAAAAAAACATCTGAAAACTGAGAAAATGTTCATAAAAATTTTAATCAGAAATCAACGATAGATAATTTCTATACACTCAATCAAAGTTCAAAATAATTCTATATATATCCTAGATTAACGAATTAACCATTCAACATAACTTTTCTAATATTTTTTCTTTTCTCGTTTTGCATATAGATCCTTGCTGTTTTTCATTTGTAGCAAGCGAAGAAAAAACCTTCTGGATTCACTTTTGAACAAGAAGATTTTATTATAAATATACAACGTCTTTGATAACGTTAACTGTTTTAATTAGATTGTTTTTGCTAGTTATTTTTATGATCATATTTAATTAAATTACTTATAAGTATGTAAACTACGAATGAATGCTCATGTATCATACTAGCAGTGTTTTTTTTATTTGTTTTGAAAAATCATTTGTCTCAAGAATTAGACTTAGTCTATGAAATATTTGTTTCCATACTGTTGGATATAAAATTCAATTTTGAACAAAATGATATCATTGTAAAGTTAAAAAATGAAAATTTTAAGATTGATTCGAAATGAAAAAACTATTATGATAAAGATTTATTGTGATCGGGTTTTTTTTTGGTATTTCCACGTGTTTTATTTGAAGTTTTTTTCTAACAAATATATTTTCGGAAATTCTAAGACATACATTAAAATATGCAGAATTTTACAAAAAGCATTCTAATATACTTGAAATTTCCGCAGAAGTGTTATTAACAACTTTTCATAACTTTCTTCCTTTCTTTGATCATCGCAGTTGGACAATTGAGTAAATGTTAATCTTTTCAAATTTTACTTCAATAATAAAAAAACACATGTTGTATAAACAAAATTAATAGTTTTGTAGTACAAAACACTCTCTATCGAATGAATCTAAAACTAAATCTTTAGTATATTGGTAAGCATTCTAAAAGACGGAAAATATTTTGACTTATTTATTATATAAGTCTCCGTTAAATATTGTTCTTAATTCTACTTAATCTAATGATGTTATTTATTAAACATATATTAAATTTTGTGACAATTATATCAAATAATTCTATGAAATCAAACATAATTTTCACTTGTCGACGTTATAAACTCAAGCTTTTAAAAATAATCAATAGAAAATAAACTGAAGGCAATTTCGACAATCAATATAAACCATAAATCTAGCAATGGACTCATCTTCATTCATGTGTTATCTTCATCTTGTTTCATTTTTAACCAATCATGTTTCTTAATATTCTCATTCAAATTTAAACAGAGAAGATAACAGAGTTCGAAATGGATAGTCCAACGTGGCCCAGAAAGATTCTTCCTCCGGGTCAAACGGACCTAAACTTTTATTAGGCTGCCTGACACAAACTTTATTTCTTTTTTGAAGGAAAATTTTCCAAGTGAAAAAACTGAAAAAAACCGATTTTAATCTGACTTAGTCGCTTCTTAAAAAAAAACATTTTTAATCAATCAAAAAAATAAGACTAAAATTAATTGAAATCTATATATGAAGTTGAAAAATTAGAATTGAATAGCACTATTTTAATTGACTTTATTCTGATTTTTCATGGATTTTGGATCTCGTAATTGGTAACCATAGGAGATCTTTATTATGCGAACGTTTTAGAAGTTTCATGTAGGTAATAAATAAAAGCAGAGAATTTATTCGATTCAATGACATACCTCATCTATGCACAAAACCGACTGCATTAAGAGTGGTATGGGTGTTACTAAAATGGAACAATGCAACTAAAAATAGTAATCGATCTGACTCTTTGAAATCGGTCAGTAGGCATTTTAATCGTGAAAGCTTATTTTAATAAATGATAGTCTTCAAGAAGTTGAAGCACCAATAAATGCATCTGGCTCTTTCAATTCAATAAGTAATGCAACTTATCTCTCAGGCTGTTGTTTTTTCAAGCATTACAATTGACCGACCTTATTCAACTTATGATCACTATGATAATAAACTTTTTCAACATTTACTGTAATTGTGGAGTTTCATTTGTTTAGAAATCCTTTGTGTTAAAGAAATATTTTTTTTATTAGTGCCGTTCTAAGTTTAGCCGAGCCATGAAAAAGTGGTTCAATTTCGAGATCTGGAAGACAATTAACATGTACATTATTTATACTGTATATCTTCTTTTTAAATCTTTATTGCTCTTTTTTCACATATAGTCTTGTATGTAATACACGAACGTTTCAATAAAAGACTCTTGATTCTATTTCATAAATAGAAAAAATATGATTTCTTAATTTTTCTCTATCTACAATATGAAATCTTTTCATAGCATTCCACATATCTATTGTATCTTGTTGTACTTCTTTTGTTGCATTTGCAGAATAATCAAGACAATCAACATTCCACATACCAATACCAAATAATTGCCGATCATTTGCAAGATCATATTTAATTAAAAGTGTTTCAGGATCATCCATCCAAACTTGATGTATATATCCATCTTGCTTATTAATATAATTAAAAAAGACTTCACCTGTTCGATTATCAATTAGACGACCAGTTGTAGAATTCAAACGTAATAATTGTCGACAATATTTATAATCCTGTTGAACACCAGCTGCATCTGAACATGGTGCACCACGAAAAGGAACATGTTCAATTACCTATCGAAAAAAAAAAGAAACAAAAGGTAAATAATATAAATGAATGATAATCATGTACACAAGTCATATTAGTGTACAATGATAAACATTTATAATCATAACAATACCAAGGTACTACAAAAAAAAAAAGAAAGAATTCTTTGAAAATAATAAGAGACAATAAGTGAATTACCACCAAGAACAAGTTTTGATGGTGAAATTTGAAAAATTTGTGTAAAATTATTCAAACCAGCTGCAACCCGAGCTATCGGTGAATTTGCTGAAGCTATGCAATCGTTTAAATCATATATTTGTGATCGTAAATCATACGCCATGACAAAAAGAAAGTCACTAGCACTTGCTAAACCCGTATAATCATAACAACGACCATCAATACATGGTGCACTCCAAGCAACATCAACACTGACCTTTATATTAGATTTTATAACTATATACACATTTGATATTAGTCAAAAATATAATACCAACATATTTTTTTTAATACAATACCAAGCATTTAACTCAATTCCAAATAATAGCTTGAATACCCAATGAAGTTGTCTGTCAAATGCATTCCATACCGAAATGTCATAGATGGACTAATAGAGAGAGGTTTCTCAAAGACCAAACATCGTACTTCTCAGGTCATAGAAGACTATGAAAAAATTAGTTTTGAAGAGTATCATCTTAAAAAGCCCAAAATCTAAATAAAATAATGGATCGTGACATATTCTACAATCTTTTCTTAAAAAGCTATCAACATCACAAATAATAAAAAAAAATGCGATTTTTAACAATTTTATGACAAATTTCGCGTTTTTCATTTTTTTTGTGATGCTGATAACTTTTAAAGGAAAGATTGTAGAAAAAAAACGGCATCTCCTTATTTTATACAAGATTTTTCACTCTTTAAGATGGTACTCTTAAAAACTAAGTTTTGCATAGTCTTATGAAACTTCAAAACCACATTGCCTGGTTTTTTAGAAACCTGTCTGTTATAGTCTATCTATGAAATTTCGGTATGAAATGCATTTTATAGAGAATTTCATTAGCTATTCGAACCACTATTTTGATTTGAGTTAAATGCTTGGCATCATACAAAAAAAAATATGTTGATCTTATATATTTGACCTGTAATATAGACAATGTTATTGATGTAGAATAACCTTACTTTTGATCCAGGTACTTGTACATGTATAAGATCAGAAAGTTCTTGCACAAGTTGTGTATATTGATATGCTGCCTCACTACCATCAGCAATTTCATCTTCCAGATCAAGATTAATACCATCTGTAAAAGTCTTTTTCACTTTATCAACGTAAAGATTAATCCATTCCGTTCGAGCTGTTGCATTACCCAATTGTGTTACATCATAATTAGCTATCCATACAAGACGAACTTGTCGTGAATGTGCTAAACAAAGAAGTTGAGGATCGAAATCATTTGTACATATAACAATTGTTGTTAATTGTGAATAATCATATGAACGCCAATTAGAATTTGATACCATAAAAGCTATTTTTTCATGACGAGGTTCTACTTGAAGTGGTTGACATAGAGAAATATCCGGACATGGACATTCGCTTGTTATAGAATTTATGTACGTAATAACAATGGAAAGAATGACGAAACTTAACATCTGTAATGAAAAAAGAAAACAAACGAAATAGCCGCATCTCTTGATAAGATAATATATCTATGATATGAATCATCAATAGAAATGAAAGTCAATACGTTTACCAGTGGTGGTGGCTGAAAGTAAAAACGGAGAAAATGATGATAGGAAACTAGACAAGACCATCTATGAAAATTGATCCCGAATGTCGAAAACTTTCAAAAATCTATGATTTATTTTTATGCTCTGGAGGCAATAGCTGAGACTTTCTAAAAACTTTTCGGCTATCAATGAAAGCAGCTGCTCAGCAAATCGACTTATATCTCTAATCACCGATCGCTAAGCATTTATCTTTAAGACAAACTCTTGTTTATAATAGAGTAGTTAGTATAAACCATAGAATTAGAGTGTGGTTTGTGGGTGTATGATCGAGTAACAGAAAGAGCTATGAGAAAATTCCATCCACGCCTACACTTTAATATCATCAAATAAACTGTTTAAATATGTTTATTTCAAAGACTAAGGATTAGCAGCGTCAGATGACTTTATAATTATTAGCTATTAATCATATATACTTTTAAAAAAACATTAAAGTCGTCTCATATATTGTGCCTAACTTTATCATGATGAATCACGAACAGAAAAGCAGTCTGGTATCGATTGCGCTACATTTTACACAGAAAGCAAAGTCATTATATTCAAAAACACTTTTCTAAATGTTATCAAGATTTGAAGAGAATAATAGTTGAATAAGAAATTAAAAAATCATTAATTTTTTTGCAATTATTAAATCTGGATTCTTTAATCCTGACATAATTAGCATTTTTACTTAAAAAGTAATTAAAAAAAATCATCTTATTTACAAGCAATAATCAATTATACGTAGAAAAAAATTACATGATTTACACGATATGAATCAAAAAAACTAAATGAAATGATACATCAAGTAAGAAACATACAAATGAAAATTAACAATTAGTGTGCATCAATGTAATCGTTTCGTTTTTTTTTTCTACGCTTTTTTATTATCTGAAAAAAACCACGACTCTTAAGAATTTTGACAAAGTAAAATATCAAAGTTACTCTGTAACGATTTTTCGAGATTCGATTGGTGAATGCAATTTGACAGATGTACCAGTTGATCATGATTATTCATACCTAAACACAAAAATTTGATATAATGCGTATATTATGCTAAAAATGAAGATACCTTACAATTTTCATCAGTGGCTTGAGGGTGTGGATGTGCAGGTATGGGTGCATTGTGTAGGGTCTGTGGGTGTGAGTCTCCCTGTTGAGTTTACAGACACCTACACCCCTGACTTCAGCCACCGACACCCATATCTCACATCCATATTCTTACTCACCCACATCCACATCCATACCCACATTCACACGCTAGTTGAAAGCCATCTGCCGATTAAATTATAGTCCAAGGTGGATAAAAATGTCTTTGATCCAGAAGGGATAATGTTGTAATTTCAAATAGCATTAATAACAAATTTTATACCAAATTAAAGCGCATTAGAAATAAGATTTATTAATATTTAAAATAGTAAACGTCACGATAACTGTTCAATGTCGAATTCACGAAACTTCTACAATCTTACATCCTATTAGCGTAACATAATTGTTTTGATGAAGCATCTCAAATTAGATCTTATTGAACAATGACCAATGTCTCATATTAGCATTTAGTTTTGAAGATTAGATGATTGGAATCAATAATCACTATAACGATCATTAATATTGTTTCCAACACGAAGACATAATAAATACGAACATAAAAGAGTTTCAAGTAATTCAATGTTTGTTTCAAGACAACAGCATCAATTTTTGTGTTAATGATGTTAGTCCAGAAATTCTTCCTCATTCATACATAGCTGAATATATAGGGACAATTTAAAAATAAAGTTGAGAAAACAAATACTATCAGAAACGGAACATTTTTTTGTCAAGTATGAATGCTGCAAAAAAAACACATTTCAAATGTTCTGACAAATATGGAAACAAATATTCAGTTATTTGAAACACGTTTAGAGTTGTATCCGTCATGTCATTCTACAGAAAAAAAAGGTAGTAGCCATCAAACTAATTATTGGTTGCATTTATAAAATCTTCAAAAATAAATAATATTTAGTGATATTCTTCATTTTCAATTAGATCTACGTAGTTTGAAATGTCTTCTCAAAAAGAAATCATCCTATGCTGATAGTGCGTAACTTATGAGAGGACATCTTTAGATGTCCTCTTCCGATTTCAATGATGTTTTGTCTATAGATACTACATAGTGTTCTAATATAAATTCTAAAAAGATTTCAATTTCTTTTGATATTTGACTCAACTATAGAATTTTTAATGAGCCTATTTTCTAAAGGCACCAGGTTTTCGGAAAGCTCGTATTTTCAAATTTTGACCTGAAGCTGTACGCATATAGAGAACTTAACTAGAATAGTTTTCATTAAAAAATTCAGAAGTTTTGGATAAAGTGTCTTCGAGATATGAAACGTTCAGGAACTGTAGGCTGTATACACTATACATGAAAAAAGGAAAGTCTTATATTGCAAAGAGACTTTGTTCAAAATTTCGGAATTTTTTTTAAAGAAGCCAATCTAATTAAGTTCTCTATATAACCAACATTTCAGATCAAATTTCGAAAATACGATTTTTCCGAAAATCTAGGATTTCTAAAAAATAAACAGATAGGAAATTCGATAGCTTAGTCAAATCTCAATAGAAACCTAAAATCCTTTTAGGGTTTTTAGTGGAACACTGTGCAGTACCTATAAACAAAAAGAATCATTGAAATTAGAAGGGGGTAGTGGAAGAGATTCTCTCGTGGATAGAAATTTTGTATTGGTTACTGGATGTTATTTGAAAACACAGCGTTATCCCTGTGGAAAAAATTATTTTTACGCATTCTGTGCATGCTAGCTGCTATTTATTAGTTACTTCTTTTTTTTCTTTTTCTTTACCTTATTATTACTTATATTGACATTCAAAGTGTATTCTATATGTTAATCAAAAGTAGAAGAAATAGACATGCGCAAACTTATATTCTGTAAAGAAACAAAAATGATAAATGTCTTAACACCACTCATAGACACAAAAACCAGTGTTTGATCTACAAGATCAAACAAATAGACAACGATAATAATATACATATAGAAGAAGAAAAAAAAAAAGAAACAAAAAGAAAAGAGAAAATTCATCATCCACTTTTCGCCGGGATAATATATCTTGCTGTTGAAGATTTTTCAATTGGTAATGAAGAAGATGTATCCATAATTGAATCATCATATTGTTCACCTTCATCACTTTGCTTTTCTTCTAGGATAAAAAGGAAATTATTATTTTACAAAAACAAAAACAAAAAATTTTTATTTACGATTTTCTTCTTCATCATAATAAGTAGCTTTTATTCCATCAACAATATTTAAATGATCACGTTGTAAATGATCTTTCATTGATGCAACATGTAATATACATTTTCTACAATGTTTAAATTTTGATTGTATTGTACGTCCTTGATCAACTTTATTAAAATGAAGTAATAAATGTTTATATGCTAATGTACCATTTAATATATTTGTCGAATTTGTCATAAATGGTAATTCAATAGCAAGAAAACAATATGGACAAAAAAAGTATCGTGTTCCTTTATGTACTTCATCAATATGATAAATCATATCAGCATGGATTGATGTACGAAATGAACATACGTCACAAAAATAAGGCATTTCTAAACCACAATGACAAAGATTTAAATGTGCTATTAATTCTAATAATGATGTATGACGTTGTTCACATATACGACATGGATATTCATTCATTTCAAGCATATGTTTATCATCAATATGTATAGCTAAAAAATATGGATTAGAAAATTCTGATTGACAATGTACACATTTTGTATTAATTTGTTCAAATGGTGAATTTGATTGAAATGGACGTTCATTATTATTCTGTTGTTGTTGATCAAAATGTTGACATAAATGATTTATTAATTGAATATTATTTTCGAATATTAAATCTTCACAAACAGGACACTAAAATATTTAAAAGATTGATAGGAGAAAAACAAAGAATTTTTTTTCTTTTATTCATACTCGACTTCGAAAATCTCCATAATCCGATAAAGGTAAATTTCGACCGGGTTTTTGACCATAATATTTAGATAAAGCTCGTTTATATGTATGTTCTAGAAGAAGAAAACGATTAGTTTTATTAATCTTTTAGAAAAAATATTTACCAAGTTCGACTTCAAGACCTTCTTCTATATGAAAAAAAAACAGATGAAAGTTTGTTTTTTTTTTTTTATAAATAAGATGAAATAATTAATTTACCTCTTGTTCTAACTGTGCCTGGTTTAAGACGAGGTAATGGTTGATCACGTGGATATTGTGTTGAAGCATTCGGTGCAAAAGCTGGTTGTAGAAAAGGAATAGTTGCTTTACGTGTTGGTTCTGGCTTAACAAATTGTGTTTGATAAAATTGTGTACGTGTTGGACGTTGTTGATTACTGTTTGTATGACGTTGTGGTTGTTGTTGCTGTTGTTGTTGTTGTTGTTGTTGTTGCAATGGCATTGATTGTCGAATATTTCGATAAGAATTTGTATTATTACTACGTTGATATGTTGATGAATAATTGTTTACTGTTGAATTAGGTCGTTTTGACCATGGTAATCGATCATCTTGTTGACGATTAATCCAATCACGATCACGTATTGTATCATCTTGCTTAGTTTCATCTAAACTCCAATCATCTAAATCTTCTAATTCATCAGGTTCATCATCAATATATGTTGAACGATGAATTGGTGGTGGTTGTGCCGATTGTGATGGTGTATTTGGTGAATAACGTGGATGTATACGAGGACGCCCAACAGGGTTACGTGGTTTAATCGTTACACCATTAGTTGTATCGGTTCGATCAAGAGCCTGTCAAGCATAATTTATTTGATTAATATTAATCAATATTTGATAAGTACGACTTGATGAGATTAGTAAAAGGATAAAAGATACCGCTCTAATAAGTTCAATAAAACAGTACTAATGAACTAATGAATGTCTCTCGAACGTACGAAAGTGAGATACTAAGAGTAGAATTTGTAGAAGTTGAAATGAACGATCATGTTGCCCTCTTTAAAAACACTACTAAATACTTGCTCTATGTGGATCTTATAGATTATGAGACTATTTCATATTCCGAAGTAAATTGCTTTCTAAATATTGATTGAAAATTGTTTCAGCTTTCATCAAAAGATAACTCTCGGAATTCCCTATTAACTTCTTTATGATCTCAGATTGTATATGATTAACGATTATTGTAATGTGCCTCTAGTCGTGTATAATAATCTCTCTTTAATAAACAAATATTTCTTTTCGAAATTTATGAAATCAATTTAACATTTATAATTCTTGAAGATGGTTATAAAATTGTTTTCAATAGAAATACATTAATGATAAAGATTTTCATAGTAAAGATAAACATACTTTAACAGGACATTGTGCCATTTGACTATCTGATAATTGCTCTTCAAAACAAAACATATTTAAATCCATATCATTAATTTGTTTTATATCATTATTTATTTCTTTAATATTATCATCAAAATTTTCTGATGTTGGTGATATTAAAAGAATTTGATTTGTTTGTTCTTGTTGTTTTTGATAATTATTAATATTATTATTACGATAAGGTAATTGTGTTGTTCGTTGTTTATTATAATTAATATTAGCTATGGTTTGTTTTGTACGTATATTTGTCATATCAGATCGAAAACGTTTTGTTGGTGATGAATTTTGTTTATCCATAAGTGATCGAGAATGTGTAGTAAATAATGATGGTACAGCATTTGGACATAATGTTGTTGGTCCTTCAAAATCATTTGGTGTAAAATGTTCTCGACAAACTTTAAATGTTGATGTTGATGGTGAAATCGATAAATGTTCAAAACCACAAGCATCAAGCCATTGACGAGCAACAGTCGAATCACGTGGAATTTTATATAATTGTACACGATGACGACGTGCAATATAATTATGTATACAACCATCAACATGACAACGATTTGAAGCTTTATTTTCAAACTAAAATTATAAAACTCAAAAATAACTTTAAAAAAAAAGAATTTTTTTTCTTCTTACATTTTCATGATGATTTAATGTTGTTTTATTAACAATAGATGATGATTGAATTTTTTCAATTTGATCTTGTTGAAATGAATTTCCTGTCATTGTTGTTGGTGCTAAACGTGTTTTAACATGACCACTTTCTAATTTTAATATTGGTTCTAATGTTCTTCCATCAATTTCAGGATTACTTGTATGAAATGTAATATTTGTTTTTTTATTTGATTTATTTGTTTCTTGTAATTTATCTTGAAATGATATCATTTTATAAAAAACTTCCAAATCGAATAATGTTGGTAATGATTTTGGTTTAAGAACTTTTGTACCATTACCAACATAATCAAAACATGATTCTTCAAAATGTTGTTCACATACACGATGTGTATGTGATGGACGTAAATCTGTACGCATAGTATTTTTATACCAAGCTGCTGCAATATTTGCAATATGTACAGGTACACCAAAATATTGTATTGAAGGATTTGATTGTAAACCATTTGGACAACCATGTACAATACATAATGGTTCATGATTATTTAAATGTGACCTAAAATAAATAGAAGATTTTTGTTTTTTATTATTATTCTTATTGGTAAATTAAAATGGCGACCATATTCGACTTACATCTCACCTCGTTGTTGTTATTTGAGTAAAACGACGAATAGTAAATTAGAACTAGTGAGTGGACACTGGCGTGCTCCGTCGGTGAAAATATGCTATAATAGGGGATTTGTATAAAAACACCAGTAGAGAGGCAAAAATGTAATGAATAAATATGGACAATGATAATGATAAATACGCGAACACAACAGAATAAGAAAATGAAAAAGAGCGAAAAAGAAGAAAGAGAAGAAAGAAAAAAAAAACAACCCTAACCAGTTACGATCTTGGTTTTTTTTTCTTTTCTCTTTTCTTTGCGTTCTGTTCAGTTCAAGAGAAGAAAACGACGGTCTAACTGACGAATGTCAGGTGAAGAAATGAACTGTTTGCAATAGGAAAATGTCAATGTTCTTAGCGTGTTTATATCAAAAAAAAAAAAAGTTCTATAATCT
Organism: Rotaria sordida; assembly: GCA_905250125.1. NCBI lineage: Eukaryota > Metazoa > Rotifera > Eurotatoria > Philodinida > Philodinidae > Rotaria > Rotaria sordida. The sequence continues at coordinate 4,639 of CAJNOL010001854.1, read as the reverse complement.
ATAAAAATCAATGATAAAAATTGTTTGCGTACAAATGAACAAAATAAAAATATATAATTGTCAATAGACGCTTTATATAGCAGATAAGAATCAACTTATATATGTACATTATATTACATAAAAGAAATTATTCAATTTGCATGAAAGAAACATATGTACTAATTAATATATTGATTTAATGAAAACAGATTTATACTTGACTATAAATGCAAGAACATATCAAAATGTGTTATTCGAAATCAGATGAATGATGTTGTTACAAATATAAAGCAAAATTTTGATCTGTGCAGAGCACAAAAAAAAAATGCATGCTGTTTATCAAAATACTTTCGATAAATTGCATGGAGGAAAAATATAACTTTTATTATTGTGAATTTTGCAACAAAATTTGTTGACTCTAATAGATAATTCAAATTTGATCATTGTTAAGAAATTGATTGATCTTCCATAAAAATAGATTGAACTATCCTTATCAAACAAAATATGTATTCGAATAATTGTTCATTTTGAACTCAATATCAAGACTTTTTGATTTAAGTATTGTATGGTTGCCGAGCAAGAAAGAAAAGATTAAACAATAGATAGGTTGATATTTTTAAATCGATGCTCTCAACAATAGTTGTCTTTTTGCTTAAAATTAAAAGATAAAATTTCGTATTGATTTTATTGTATTTTTATTTTTTATTGATTGGGTTGTTCATGAATTTGTTACGATTCATACAATTATATATAATACAACTCTTCTTTCTCTGGCTAGTTGGATATATATATATATATATAAAGTTTATTTTAAATTAAATTATAATTTCGAATTTTGTAAACTAAAACAATAAATAGTTCATCTACAATGCTTGATATCTTGACAATTCATTCGAGTAAATCATAACAACAACAAAAAAAAGAGAAAACCAATAATTTTGATAAAAGTTATTAAAAAATATAACAAAATCATTCAGTTGTATTTACCGGACTTTTCTCATTTGCTAACTCAATAGCATCTAACATCATATTCCAAAATTGTTCAACTTCTTTAAT
>CAJNOL010001853.1:0-52655 GCA_905250125.1 Rotaria sordida | reverse complement strand
CAATGAAGAATATGTTTATTATGATCACAAAAAATCAATAATTAATGGTTTTTTTAAACATATTTTATGTTTAGAAAAAAAAATAGATCAAATTTATGCAGTTTTAATACAATCCTCCATATGGATAACCAAATCCCCTACCATAAAAACCATAACCACCATAAGGGCCATAACCTCCATAACCGCCATATAGTTGAGGAATTGTTGGATTTGGATTTCCACCCATCATATTATCAAGATATGTACCCAGTCTACCTATATTAAAAGAAGTTGTTAAGGAATATTCGTTTTTTTCAATTGATATTTTTCGTGTATTTATCATTATTCATTCGAATAAAAAATAAATTATTACTGAGATTTTTAATAAAAATTCAAAGTTTTGTTATAGAAAACAATACGATCTTTATCAAAACAATATTTTGAAAATTATAAACGAACCAATCAAAACTATTTATATATATGTAGTGACTACCAAAATCATTTAGCAAAGTTCATTTTAAATTGTTTTCACTATCGAAATTGCAAAAAAAAGAAAATCCAAATAGTGATTCGAGAATAGGAAAAAAACCATATACTATAAGAATATAAAACGATTACCAGATTCTAAAAGATAGGATTTCCAGAAAATCGAACCATCAGTTTTTCAGTATCTAGCAGAGACAAATTTTAATTTGTTCAGAGTAAACGAAATCATAGAGCAAACAATTTTCTTCGAAACAAGACGTTTTCAAGCTCTGTGCGACTCTTTTTCTTTTATAAGATTACTGTATGTCAACAAAATAAAAGTTGTTGAAAACTCGGAGACGTTTCATTCTTTTTAGAGAATCGTTTACTCTATCATTCCGTGAAATCTGCACAAAATTATTATTTTTCTCTATTCGAATTATTATTTAAGTCCCTTTTTGTGACTAAGACAGCGGAAAAACATTAAAAATAAGCCTTGTTGAATAGTTTTAGTAGCTACGGATAGAATTAAATATAAGTATATAATAAAAGTAAGAAATAAATTATATCCTAATAATATTGAGAGTAACATTTTACGATCCTTACTGTTTAATCCGCCGGGAATATTTCGTTCTATCCACATATCAGATGCCAGTTCTGCCATTATAAAAGGATTGCCACCATACATATTTAATGAATTACTAAATGCGTAGAAGTATCAAAGAGTATTGCTTTGTTTTGATCAATGAATAGAAACTGATTTCATTGCATTTATATACAATATGTTATTGTTGAAACATGACAAATATTAGTAATAAAAAATACCTGAAGCGTAACCAAAAATGACGTATTGATCCGATGACGACGTTTAAACAAAAGATACTTCTCGAAGTTTCTTTTTCCTTAATATCTGTTGATTTGATATACATATTTACAAATACATGCAACGATTCTATTTTGAAAGTAAAATTGGGCTTTACTCCTTACTTTTAAAGATAATATGAATAATCATGATTAATTTTTTTTACCTTGTCAAGCAAGCAATGTTTTTCTCTCATCTGGTCGTTAATCTTATTTAACACAATCGTATATTTTCATCAATTCATCGAATAAAATAGAAGCAAGTGTTGAATATTTTGAACAAATTATTGAGTTAAAAAGATAATCACAAACTAAGAAAAAAACTGTTTAAACAATAGCAAATCACAATATTAACTAATAAAAAAAACAAATATTTAGTGAATATTATTTATTCTATATGATCATTTAAAATAGAAGAATAAATGAACATTTTCATTTTTAATTTTAAATATTTTCCAATAAAACAAATATTAATTCAAAAATATGGGCAGAGAAAAATAAACAATGCCCTCATGCTAATGGGGAAAGAACGTTAAATAAGATTTCATCATTTTATTTATAATTTAAGTACAAAGGTTTGAATAACCATTCCATTAATGAAGTCAATGACTGCAAAATGAATACATCGTGATAACCGAATGTTCTTTTTTTACTATACCTAAATATTTGTTCAATACGAGTTTTCGATTATTGAAGAAGAGTAGAAAGAAACTAAACGATCAATTTGTTTATTTTATCTCGAGTTATGAACAACATAAATTATGTTAAAAAACTTTCTTATCTTTGATTGATTATTAAAAAACAAGAAATTCTAGAAGTGAATAATGTTTTACAATTCATTCAAGTAAAAACAATTTTGCGTTTAAAATCTTGCTACACATTACATACAAAGCTGTTTGAGAGTTGTGCGTATGTTTAGAAAAAAAATTGGTTAAATGTTTTAACTCAAATGCCTGTTTTTCAATTAAATGATTCTTTCAATATAGAAAATCTTTTGTAACAAATCGTTTTAATTTTAATGACATTTAAATCTTTTGCATGTAATTCTTGTATAGGAACAACAATACTATATGCAGTAAGACTAAAACCTGCTTCGACGAAAGTTAAATTACAATAGACTTTGTTTGTTGTATATTCTAAAAGATCAGTATTGCAAAAAAGAAACTGAAAATATTCCCATAATAAGTACCTCTGTAAAGTGAGTTCTTTTAGCTGGTTCTGATGGTACCCGAATTAGAGAGGTTTTACTGTATATAAGAACAATGGAACTTTCCAAAATGCATTTTTTTTTATGATTAACTATTAAGTGGTAAATTTCTAGAATTTTAATAACATTTATCCATCGATCATATGAATGTTGCACAAGTTTTGACGCTTTCTGAAAGTTTAGAGTAGCATGTCAATAGACAAAGACAAGTTTTTGTTCATCATTACAAGTAAATTTTCGATTCCTTTGATCGTACTTGAATGGAATGTAATAAAAAGGGCAACACTTATATGGTAGATAAATAAATACTATTAAAATTTTACAAACTTACTATTTCAAAAACAAAAATGAATTTGAAAAGTTCCATTGTTCGTATATATCTGAATTGTCAACATTTTAAAATTTGAATAACTCGATCCAGGCTCGCTATCAGCAGTTCATATTTTAAATTTGATAATTTTGCTTTCGAAGTGATAATTTGACCCGAACATAGTTAATCTTATTAACTGGTATGACAAATAGTTCCATTGTCAGTTACTTATTTATTCTAACTAATTTATTTCGAGTAAGAAGCGCGAAAAATGAAAATAATTCGTTGAATAGCTATTTAATATTAAACACTATTTTATATAAGTAAGGAAAGAAAATGATTGGATATATGTGGATGAATAAGAAGATAGAATATTATGGAATTATTCTTTTATTTGAATTAAGAACTGCCGAAATTAAAAATTGACTGTTCAAATTGAGTCGGAAGAAGATAAGCTTAGAGATGATGCTTGGGAAATGATACCTTAGCCGAAATTGAATAAAACGAAACGAGAATTTTAAAAGAACAGAAAAATAAATGTTGTACGCAACATATTTACTATTACTTTATCTTTCAATAATAATAATTAATTTTGAAGTGATTAGCGGCTGTCTTGTAGAAAATGTATACTGCTGTTGATCAGTGTACAAAAAAACAATGAATCCGATGACGGACATTCAAGTATAAAATTTATCAGGAAGATAATAGAACATAAGAGAGCGAAAAAATCTAAGAGATATGCAACACTAGAAAGAAAAAGTCAGCTATGACGAAAAACTTTTAATGCATACTATTAAAAAAAATCGACAATATGGTACACTTAATAAAAAGGACATACATATTAAAAAAATGAATAGAAATCATCACGCAAGCGAATCAATTATTTAAATTGTTTAAAATTTGTATATATTTTTTTTCTGTTGAATAATTATCAAATCTTTAACATAGATACGATCATTTTTGAATAACGTTAGGTTTAAATAGCTTATAACATGATGAAGATCAATAAACCAAATGAGTGCGGTGTGTAGGTAAGAATGTGGGTGTAAGAATAAGAGCATTACCTACAAACACATCTCAATAGAAGCAACTATATAGTATAGTTGCCTTTATTAGCTGCATTTTGTATCATTTTCTTTCTTTTTGTGAATAATTCAACTACCTATTGTACGTTTTTATTAATTCAAATTTCAACTTATAAACAGACATTCACCTAAACTATATTTAGAGCGTTTTTTGCTAAAATAAAAAGAAATGCTCTTATCCAGTGAACCGCATAACACAACATTTTTCCGTCAGTAGAAAATTGAAGTAGAAGAATGATACTACAAAATACTAAAAGAAGGATTTCGACAATGTTGCTAGACTATGTGCTATAGTCTATCAAAAAACTCGAAGCCAATGAGTTTCGATCTGAATTGTTTTTCGGTTTTCTATCAATCTCTTAGTAAACTGAATGCTTTATTGGATCATTCTCCATTTGTTTGCGACAGACAGACATCCTTCTATATTTGTGATGCGACAGTTTATTGATATATTTAAGTATTTCACATGGTTAAGAAATTGGTTCATTGTTTCTTGAATAGATAATTCAAATGATTCAGTAATTTTTCGAACAATATTAAAAAAGTAAAACAATACATATAAGAAGCACAACAACATCGATAGTTTTTTTTTTATATATTTTTTAAAAGCTCGACTGAAAATATTATTTCAAATATAGTTCAAGAAAAAGTTTATTAATTTATCATTGTTATATATAGAACAACTATAATTGAAGAAGAACTGTTAACAGTAATGATGAGACTAGTACTAATAATTTATGTTGTAGTAGTAACAGCTGTTGTACTACTGGCGGTAGTAGTTGTTGGTGTTGATACAGGATTAACGACAGTTGTACCTAAGACCTGACCAAGTGAATTAAAAACTATATTGACAAGTCTATTATCTATTTGAGATGAACCGACTGGTGGTGGATAAGTATATTGTTTAATAATATTTCCATTTTCTAACGTTTGTGTAACACCAGTAAATGTCATATTTTGTAGATAATCACCAACATCAACTGATGAAAGAATTTCTCCTTCAGTACCCAATACTAAATTAATAATCTTACCAGCTAAAAAAAAATTAAAATTTCAATATTTTATAATATTTAAATTATCTATATAGGATGTCTTACTATTATCAATAATTTGATGAATAAGTTGTCCATTTTGTGTAAGTGTAGAAAGTAAATTATCAATTGTTCGAAAAACACCATTAATAATTGTTGTAAGTAATGGATTAAGATCAAGTGAAGCCATTGTTCGTGTAACAATTTTAGCAACATTATCAAGATATACAGCTAATTGAACTTGAGCTTTAACACCTATATAGAAAATAAATTCAAATTCCCGAAAATTATTTATATTTATTAATTTTACCTAAGATTGTTAAATTAACTTTATCAATAGATACATCAACACCAGCATTGAGAGAAACTAAATTAGCAACATTAGCTGCAAGACTTACATGTGCTTTAAGATCTTCTACAACTAATGAAATTTCATCAACGCTTAATTTAGGTACATTAAGCCAAACATCAGGTGGATTACTAATATTAAAAGGTAAAGCAGTACAAACTGAATTTGGATTCTTTGGACATGTTGAATTATTTGTCTGTGTTAATGCCCAATTAGGAATAAAAATAATAATTAATAAATTAAATAGAGAATAAGCTGCATAGTATTTAATTGAAGCCATATATTTTTCTAATATGAATATAAACAATAGACGTATATCTGAAGCGATGCAAAAAGTTTAAATATAACGTATTTGTGATTTGAGTACCTAATAGAGTTCTCTATTTGATACATTCTATATCAAGATTTCATTGATGAACTATGATGATAAGACTTCTAAAAAAAATGGATACGATCATTTTCCGATCTCAGACGATTTTGATGAAGCTATTTTTTTAACAATGCCATCACAAAGGGCATAAAATTCTGAATAAAATGAACGATCGTCACACTATCTACGACTTTCTCTTAAAAGCATAATAGAAATCGAAAAAAAGGGCTTTTTCGATTGATTTTTAGGAAACTTTTTATAAATTTCGTTTCTTTTTACGGTTATTTTTGTGATACTTTTAAGAGAAAACCGTAGAAAATGTAACGATCGTTCATTTTTTCACAATGTTGTGCTCTTTCCGATATCATCGCTAATAAATAGCTCTAACGAAGTCTTCTGAGACCTAACAACTACCGTATCCGATTGTTTAGAAATCTTATCATCATAGTTGATCTATGAAATCTTGGTATGGGATGCATCAAATATAAAAGCTTCATTGATTATAAAATCACTATCTGGATTTGAACTAGATGCTTAACACTATAGAAAAAAAAAATCAAAAATATGTTCTTATTAAACTGCTTATCACTACTTTATATAAAATCGTTTTTCTCCTCAATGATGCTTTTACCTCAATTGATGACTGACAGAAAGGAGAAAAGAGTAGATATGTTTATTTTTATTTTTATTGATACGTTTAATCGTCATGCATGCGTGATTATGGGTTATTTTTAGTTATTTTATCCTGTTGATGAGTAAAAGAATCATAGAGTAAAAAAAACCTCAAAAATAAAAAAAAAGTAGTTTTTTGTGTTTATTTAAAGGAGATTATCGATCGTATTTTGAACACCTTTGATTGTTCTTGCTAGAAGAGGATTAAGATCGATTGATTCAAGTGTTTTATTGATAATATCGACAATTTTATCAAATCCTACAGCCAATTGAACTTGAGCATTAACACCTACATTATATAGTAAATAAATTTATAAAAAGAGAAAAGAAAAAAAATTTAACTTTTTTTGTTTCTCACCACGAATCTTTAATTGAACAGTTGAAATACCTACTGAAACACCAGCATTAATATTAACGAGTGATGCGACTCGAACATCAAGATTTAAACGAGCTTGAAGATTATCTACACGTAATTCAATTGTTGATACTGTTATTTTTGCATCAAGCCATACATCAGGTGGATTACTAACATTAAATGGAAGTTCTTGTGTACAAATAGATGTACTTCCTGTACAATTATCTGTTGATATTTCTTGATAATTTGTATAACCAATTGTAGAAGTCTTTTCAACTAAATAAAATTCATAATAGAAATTTTTCTTTAAAAATAAAATGGAAACTAACCTGTTTTACCAGCTATAGATACTACTAACAATAAGATACTTAACAAAAACATATTAGAAATAGTTTGATTGGATTTCTTTGGTGTTTGTCTCTATTATACAAAACTTAAATTAGTAATCTGATCAAGCGTGACACACATTTGTACGTCTTTCTCTTTCATTTTACCTTTTTTATTTTTATAACAAATACAAACAAATGATACGTGTAGTAATCATGTCTACGTTATTATTCAATAAATAAAATGTACATCGTATAAATCAAGAGCTTTTTATATCTTACGACTAACAAATTATATTCTATAAGCTATCGAATTGAAAAATAAGCATCAATCATCAATTGAAATGATTCATTCTGAAAAACAAAATCTAATATACAAATCATTATTCAAACAAATTGTCTAGAAGTTTTTGAAAAATACGAACACGAAGGAATATTGAAGTATACAATGAGATTTTCGCTTTCCAGCTGCCTTATAGATCATGATAGACACTTTAACAATAATCTATTATAAATCGCGATTGGTGTAGTAGCGACGATTAATTTTTTTTTAAATATATTTTTAAAAATGAGTATAAGAAAAAGTCATCAAATTAAAGGTAAACTGAAAATATCTATCGAAGGAAGATCCTCAAATGTGAATCTGCATTGTCAATCGGTTTCATGCCAGTTTTTGGAGTCCAATGAACTGATCACGATGGCATAAAGTGTTCTTCATCATAGTCTGTCTTTCAGGAGTTAGGTCGATCTCAACTATAGAAAAATAATTATAAGCTGTTATTTCGAAAATTTTAATTCTTATATTAGTTTAATTCTCTACATTCAAAATATTAACACTGGATATGTGTCTTAATTGACTGTATACATTCACATAATCAACATAAATGGAAGTCCTAACTACGTTTTCTACATTGCATATTTCAAAACTATTAATATTGTGGATATAAGGAATTGAGCTATTTTCTCAAAATTCATCTATTTAGGACATACATTAAAATTACATGTTGATCATGTGTCAAATACCTACCTTATCTATTGTACTTTTTGACCTAAACATGCAGGAAAGCAACTAAATAGAATATAGACTATTAAAAACGAGATATTTGACGAGGTTTTAGTTATTATGTCCTTAAAATAGTATTTCGAAAGAAATCTTGATCATTTTTGAGAAAATAGTTCAATTCTGTACGTCCATAGTGTTAATGGTTTTGAAATATGCAAAGTATAAACGTAGTTAAGACTTCTATTTATGTTGATTGTGTGAATATGTACAATCATTTAAGCAACATCCAGTGTTAACATTCTGAATGCAGAGAATTAAACTAATATAAAAATTAAAATTTCTGAAATAACAGTTTATAGTCATTTTTCTACAGTTGCGATGAACCTAACTCCTGAAAGAAAGACCATGGAACTTGGAGACCTCGTCTTGTAAGATTATATTGATTTAATTTTGCGTGATGAATCAAACAGACTATCAAGTATATAGACTATTGACTTTCGTCAATTTGATAAAATCTATCTTTCTATTAGTAATAGTAATTCTTTCGTGTTTCACATTTTAATCGTACAGAGATTGTACTAGCAACTTTTCTTATTTATGTTGTAAACTTTTAATAATATATTCAATTATCTATTATTATTAACGTTTGAATAAGTATTGTAAGTAGATCATAAATGTAATACTTTTATTAAGCTATAATAATAATTATTATTTGTTAATTGTTTTCTAATACTATTTCAAAATTTATTCAATTGACGACTGTCAGTTTATTTGATCAACTCTCTTGAACTTTGTTTTGATTGATATAATTTATAAAATAATTCGCTTGAAACTATGATGCATTTAACTACAGCATTTAGTCTCAATTAGTGGGATTTTTTGTTCTAGTAGACTTGGTTCCAGTCAGTAAGATCGGGATTGAGACTAATACTAATCTCGCATGTTTCTAATCTGGATGCTAAAATTGAATAATAAGCAATATTTCTTGATTTAATTAGGTTCTGAATAAAATATTAAAAAGAATTTTTATATAAAATCATGAGTTGAGAGTGTGTGAGTAAGATTCATACCCACTCACACTCTTTACATTGTTACAAGTGCCGATTTTAAGTTATTTTATTGAGTTGGAATTCAGAAAAAACATAGTTCATTTGGGAAAAAAATCAATGAACTTATTCTCGCTCTTATATCAATTTGAACTCTTTGATTTTGGAAGATCCAATCTGGTTTCTCGGATACCAATATAATATATTATTTGCAGAATACCAAACAGAAGCGCTATTGCCATGACTCGACGGAGTGATTCCTACATAAAAACATTCGAAGGTTTGTTTTGATATATTTTTCTAAACTATAATAAAAAGAAGAATTCAATTAGACATTGTGTCATACGCACATCCTGCACAATCGATCATACCCAGATAAAGATTTTTGTTATCTTTTGATTGAATGCGAGTTTTGATCACTGAAACGAAACAATGAACAGAAGTAAGTTTAAAAGTGAAGAATTAATCACTTAGAGTTGGGTATCATCAAATGGGGTTACCAAATATCCGGCAATACTACTAGCGACTACATCAGAAATAAACGTACGGCACAATGGTACTTTATTATCTTCTGAAAAACGGACTTGGTTGTTCAAATAAGAAAACAACGGAAAATAAATCATAGATAGAGATGTAAGTCGATAGGTTAATCGACAGCGGCGGTTGTAAAAACTTAAGTTTTTTTATGCTCACGGCGGCTGGAAATTTCGAAACTGAATAATGATTTCGGTGATAAGAAACACCCGTTTGTTTCAATATCTGATTAATAATAATTTCAAAAAAGCTAAATGAAATAACTGTGTATCGCACGTTAATTTAATGAAGACATTACATGTAGGCAATATGAAGATGAGTAATGAATTACTAAACAACTTTACCCAAAATTAAGAGATCCAGTGGTCCTAAAGATGGACATACTTAATTGATATATATCAAAATGCCAAAAAAAGTTGCCCATTTTAGTTTTTAACAATAGAGTCTAGAAGACTATCTCTATAAAACATTAATTTTTATACATGCCCCGAGCTATTGTTTTAATTCTACAGCTTTTGTTATATAGCGGCTTAGAGAAAACAGGAAGATAATATAATAATTTGTTAGTTTGGTTTGCTGAGTTTCTATCACTTGATAGATTGATAATAAAGAATTTATTATATTGCATGTATCAGTTTATACGCTAATTCTTTTTTGATTGAGGATGAAATGTCATCTTTTTTGTTCAAATTTTCACTTACCGAAGCAAATTTTGCAATAAATTTATTGAATATCTAACATTTCATTCGCTCTTTTGTGTAAGTGACGCAAGTCACAACGAATAAATTATCGTTTTAGTATATAGATTTAGATGCAAATCCAACTTAAGCCACCAACATTAATAAAAGTGTTTTGCATTTCTACTATTATTCCGAATACAAAGTATTAATTTCTCGTACATATAAATAACTGAAAAGATTAAGGAAGAAATTTCACAATTCAAACATAGATGAAAATAGATTTCAAAAAAATTTCGACTATCGCATGTAGATTTCGGCGGCGGTCGCTAAAGCTTTCAAGAATTTTCTTTATTAAGAGCAGCGCAGTGGTTGCACCTGTTGTTGTCCAGCGTTGGCGGCCACTCAGCTACACGATTTACATTTCTAACTGTGAGTAATTAAATCAAACGCGAGCAAATTTAGATATGTGGGAAGTGGCGAAGGATCAAGATTTCGTATACAGTGCTATAAATCTTTCTGCGTAGTAGCGTCATCCACACAAAACGACCATTACTGCGCGATCTATCGTTGTTGATTAACTCTCTTGATATCCGTTTTCTAATTACTCAAACTAGAAAATAAAGAGATGAATGAATTTCAGTAAGGAAGGAATATTTCTTGGACCAAAATAGCTATGAAAATTTCCGTAGATCGGTAGGAGATGGTCCAGCCTATCTATCCATTGTACAAGAAGTAAAGAACTATTGGAGTATCATAATCTTATAGTCAAATCTTTGGCAGATTTAAAAGATGCAGCAACGTTAAAGTAAGACTGGTTGTTGGTTCTTTTAAAGACCTGTGTTTCCTAAAGTTTTCTATCCTGAAACGAACAATAGCACATAATACTTGTATAGTCTTCAGAAAAAGAGGAGAAAAATACAGATTATAAAAACCTGGTGTCGATCGTCCAATTGAAATTAAAATGGTAATTGAAAGAGATCAAAATCATTCCTTGGTGTATCATTTCTTGTCTAGAAAGACATAAGTAGATTTCAATAACTAATTTATTTAAGAGAAATAATTAAAGATGGATAAAACAATCATACTAAAGACAATAAAAGTTGAGATAGTCGTACAATAATGTGACATACGACAGAAAAATGAAATATATTGTTTACCTTCTGGAGATATATCTAACAATTCAATAATCTCTTTCACAACATTGACTTTGAAATTATTCCCGTAAATGTTTTTGAAATGAAACTAGAACGTAACTAATTATTACTGTTCTTATACAATTTTATATTTGAAAGAGACTTGATTATTTTTCTGATAGTATAGAACAACTGTATTTGATCAATAAGAATTAGAATAAATAACGAAAGAATAAAAGATATCGGATGAGATAGATTCATCGATACAATGCTTATTAAGTCTAGAAAGAGAAACAATATAAAACCATATACGTGTAGAAAAAAGAGACTTGGATTGCTGAATTGAAACGATTATGTATCAAGTTAAATAGGTTATACTATTTCCTGCTTTCTATCATTTCCTTCAGAGAGAGAAAGAGAGAGATCCAACTCATTTTAAAAAAATAATTGATAGTTTCATTCGATGTAGATCAATCTAGCACCAAAATATTTAGATGCTTTCGATTTGTTTTCATTGTGTTTAATTTTTCTATAGATTATTCTATATTAATTTTATTACATCATATAAAGTTTAATGTTCTTTAAAGAATATATTTACAATATCAATTGAATATCAACATTATTACATATGCAGAATAATTCTATTTGTATTCAAAAGATCAAAAATGAAAATGTCATTAATTTGTTAATCTACTCTTTTTTTCGTTTTAATTATAAATCTAAACTTTTCATTTTATTTCTTTCCTAATAAAAATCAATATGTACAAATCTTATTTTTCCATTAAAATTTTTTTCAAATATTGTTCATTTTTATTAACAAAATTAAAAAAAGTTGGATCCATAATACATGTTGAAAGATATTGACGTATAAAATCTGTTCGAATATTCATTGTTGTTGATTGTTCTAATGCTAATATATCTTTTGTTTCATTAAAAAATAATGAATGAAACATTGTTGGTTGTATTGTTTCAATACAAATATTAAAATCATTTGGTGAATAGATATTTATTGAAAAATAATCACGTAATAATTTTAAACATTGATTAAGATCTTTGTCATTGATAAATTTAATACGAAATGAACGTGTTAAATTTGTTGTAGAAGATGTTGGTGGCCATGTATAATTGAAAAGAATACTTTTACGATGAATATGAAGATGTGTACAGTTAAACATTAACCAAATGTCTATGATAAAGAAAAAAACAAAAAATTAACATTCAGAATATATTTTAATCGAATGATCTGAAACATTCTGAGCTTTGTATGAGCTTCGAAAATTGCTTTACAATTGGATAATTGAAATATGAACTTATTAATAAATCATCGAAAAATGAACATCGAGTTAGACAATAGGATATATCCAATTGTCAGACGCCATTCAACTACATGTTACGGCTATTAGTAAGGCTCTGTGAAATTAAGAAAAAGATTAAAAGGATTCAGATCCATGATCTACTCATGAAGAATTACAACCGTTTGAATGTAATTACTATTGAGAAAAAATAATTTTCGAAAAAATCCAAAACAAAGAGTTTCAGGTTGAAACTTTATCTACAGAAATGTTTGATAATTTTGAAAGTTTCAACGATAACGAACTCAATTTCCAAATCGAGTCGATTAATGAGTTGTCTTATAGTAAACCTCTATTGTTTTTGAAAATCAAATATCTCAAGAAACACATGTTCGTTATCGTTGAAAATTTCAAAATTATTAAACATGCTTGTAGATAAAATTTTCACATGAAACTCTTTGTCTTGGATTTTTCGAAAATAATTTGTTTCCAATAAATATTTCATTAAAACAGTCCTAACTTTTCATCAATAGATCATGAATTCGAATTCTTTTAGATTTTACTTGATCTCATTAAGATCTATGCGTAGTCATACTATTAAGTCGAATGGCATCTGGCAGTTGGATATGTTCAATCGTGATTCCTATATAGGGGAATTGGAAAATCTATAGCTTAGATAACAGGCTATACATATAAAAAAATGACTTTTGAGAAAGAAAAAGTCTTGATGATGAAATTACGTTTTAAAAAATGATTATATTTTTCTCAGTATTTATTTCTTTAGAAAATTAACTTTGCGAAAAAAAAATTCAAGGAAAAGTATTTTCCATTATGCTTCTGATAATGTGAAAATTTTATGTTAAAACATGAAGTGTATACTAGATACTATCACCAAAATGATGCCGGCAATCCAAGTAATGATGACAATTCGAAACTATCATAAACCAATTAAAGAATTAGGTATCGAAGTTATAAAATCCCTTTGTCTACCAAATATATGACTAAACTGATAATATAAGAGAAAAATTTTAGTCATACGATGGTGATTTGTTCTTCATCAAGAAACTGAAAGTTTCATAAAAAAGCTAATTACTTCTTTAGTTAGAGAGAAAAAGGTAACATTAGATCATTTATTCCTAGAATCATAAATATCTTACTGATGTTTAGAAATGAATTACAAAGGATTTTCGTAACATAATCATTTTCATGGAATGAACTATTTTTCAAATATAATTAACCTTTTCACGAAGATAGCACTGCTAAAACTTTCTATGTGAAAAATGAACTGTTTGACCTGTCAGTTTAACACCTCTAAAATAAAAACAAATAAATCATTTTTTCTAATAAAGAATGGATTTAGAAGAGACCATAGAAATGAGTTTTTAACAATTCTTATATGTCGATTCTATTTTTCATCAATTTTTTCCAAGTTCATTTATATCTAAAGTGTTCAATAAGTTCCGGGACTGATTTTAAAAAAGACAAGAAGTTCTGATGTCTGCGGATAGTTTGCACAATACTACTCTATGCGTAGACATGATGAACATTATTTGATTAAAGACTAGAGCAATGATATGGCAATTCTAACGGCACTAATGCAATATCAAAAAGTTCAGTGAGAAACTTTCTTTGGCTGAGAAGGGGAATTATGAACGAATATTGAGGAATGCATGATGACAGTACTCCTATCATTTACTACAATTTTTACTGAGCTATTCATTTTGAAGAGCGAGAATTCAGCAGTTGATCGTGATTCGAGATGTGATCGAAACTATTTTTCATACTATTAAATTTTAGTTATCAAGGATCGCAGCATCTCAATAGATGCCATTAGCATTTCAACTAAGCTGTAATGACATCTTACATCATCAATTGCATATGATAATGGTTTATTCAAGATATGTTTTAATCATATCGAAGTTTAACATTGATATTTTATTATCTATCTTGAAAACGAGAAGCTCCTTCAGAAATTTTTGCAGATTACTTTTTGATATTCCATCAGTGCCATCCTATCCACAGATATCAGCACTTCTTATTGTTTTTTTTAAATAAAATCAGCCCAGGAACTTTTTGAACACTCTACGTATATTATGATGTAGGCATGACAATACACAAATTGTCAATAGCTGTTATTTTGTTCAAAAAATCAACTACATAACAAGACTTCAATACTGTGACAGTCATTCTTTTTTTTTCATGATTACCAAGTAATCATAGATAAGAATTATACTAGAATGAATTAATTCAATCAAAGATTTTTTTTTCAAACAAATGAATAATAATTTACAATTGCTATCTAATAAGTTATTAAAAAATTGATTTCTCTTGTTATTACCCATTAATTCTTCAATACATTGGTCTGATGATATTATCAACAATTGTAATGTTGGTGTTATTATCATTTTTAATGATGTTTGATTTACATCAAGATATGACCAAAAATATTCATTTTTTGATGTTGAATTCGAATTTAGTCGTCGAGCATAATTTGTTAAACTCCACGAATGAATAGCAGGTATTAATGACATATTTTCTAAAATGTAATTGTTTATTTCAAAGAGAAAATAAAGCAAAAGCCATATTTCTTGTAAGCATGAATTATTTAAGCAACATAACATACGCGAAGTATTGCTAGCAAACAAAAACAAAAACTGTTTTCCTGATTGTTCATTATATATTAAAACAAAAAACAAAAAAGGAAAAACGAGATTCTCAATCTGACACATATATTAGATAATATTGTTTTTTTATTAATGTGGTCTTGCTCGTGCTGTATGTTCAGCTGGTGGTTGACTATCACTTTTTCTTGGTTTATATTTAAGAAAATCTCGCATATGTTGAACAATAAGATCAACAGCAACATGATTATCAGCACCACGTGGTATAATAACATCGGCATATTTTTTTGTTGGTAAACAAAAATCTTCAAATGATGGTTTAACAAAATTTTTATAACCAGCTAAAACATATTCTAAATTTCTACCATGTTGTTTCATATCACGTAATACACGACGTGCTAAACGAGTATCAGCATCAGTATCAACAAATAATTTCATTTGAAATAAATTCTAATTAAACAATATAAAAGATAATTATTTATTTATTTATTTATTTAAAGAAATAAATTGATTTAATTATGAAATATTAATTAATTCAATGACAAAAATTTTTCGAGTAGATATACATATATCTGTCGGAAAGTTTTAAGTAGATTGGATTTAATGAAAAACAAAACATTTCATCAGAAATTTTTTTGTCGACTAGGAAAGATCTATGCCAAGAAAATAACTGAATTTTATAAAACTTGACTAAATCATAGGAAATAAACTTTCTTCTGACTGAAAAGATCAAATTCGAGAATTTCATCAAACCATTGATAGATTCGGATTTCTCGACATCGAAAACCTTCAGTGAAGTTTTATACAGAAAAAATCTTATTTTCGAAAAATAGCCTTTCCCTAACGGAAAAAATCGAAATAAAATCTGTGATCATCCTAGGTTTAAGATACATTGATAGTTTCCTCAAGAAATCGATGATTTTGGTCACTGGTTGATCTTCATAGGACACTGAGAATACTTCTTCAAATTAAACACATCCTCTTATCTACACAGTGCTGTACATAGGATGTTTATCATCTGAAAACGGATCCATGAATTAACATATTTGGCTCGCTTTCATTTTGATGCAAACTATTCGCCACGCACCAAAAATAGGATCAATATCAACAACTATTCTTTCTACTTTTATTATAAAGATTTATTCAACACTCTTAATTTCTATCGAGATATTGATCGGTTAGTCTTCACTATAGTCCTACCGGAATCGGGATTAAAATATTTTTGTACAGTACAACAGCAAGTTATTTGAAACTCATAAACATTGACACAACATAATTTTAAGTTCTATCAAGTCAGTCAAAATGATTGTAATATCGAATGTTTTGCATCAGAGGCCGAATTGAACCGAATTTTACTGGTTTGAGTTCGATTCGACTCTATTTTCCAAAGAGCGGTTCGGGTTCAGTTCGATGCTTTTTTTGATCTCTGATATAAAATAATCGATCAAACATCGTTTGATTATTGGCAAGAGCATCACAATTTTACAAGAAAGATGATACTTCAACCAATCATTTTTCTTATACGTTTGTCTAATTAGTTTGAGTTCGGTTCAGTTCTATACCGTTTTTCAAGAGGAGTTCGAATGCATTTTAAAAACCTAATTCGGGTTCGTTTTCGGTCTCTGTTTTACATAGATTTCAATACAGACAAATAACATTTATTTATTTTTAGATGTATCTCATCACCAACAAATCATTTCATGAAATATTTGTTTGTATTGAGATATTATGTGAAATATTCAATGTTCAAATATCTCTGAAATATTAAAATCTGTCGAATCGTTAATTTGTTTTTCATACTCGAATTTCTGGAAAATAAAAAATTAAAATTCCTTCAATTATAATAACTGGCACCGGTGCAATTGTATCCATAATTCCTTCTACATGTTCATATTTTCCTGTATTATAACGAGCAATCTAAATAGAAATGAAATAAGACAACAAAAAAAAAATCTTGTTTGTTTGTTTTTTGGTTTATAATCCTTTTAATTCTTACTTGGACAGTTTTACCATTAAGTAAATCTTGTAAAGTTTGAAATAAAAGTTTTTCATCAAAAGCATCAGGATGATCAAGATTATAATTTCCTCGTATAGCCATTTCACGTTGTTCAATTGTTTTAGGTTTATAAAAATTTTCCATTGGTATAACAGTAACAAGACTTGCTTGATCAGCACCAGCAGTTGATTGAAGATCTTCAACTATTTTTTGACATACTGTTGATTTACCTGAACATGGACCACCAGCAACACCAATTAAAAAAGGAACAATAGACATTTTTAAATCTATTTTTTATTGAATTAATATCTGAAATAGACGAACAAAAAAAAAAAAGAATTGAATTATTCAAAACCTCCACTAACAAATTTAGAAGTATTTATTTGTTTATCATTTATAAAAGTTTTTTTTATTTCTTCTTTTTCTTCAATTTTATCTTGTTTTTTCCATAAATAAATATTTCCTTCTTGTGCTGTAAGTAATTTATCTTCTTTTGGATGATGTGTTAATGTATTAACTGATTTTCGATTATCTGACTCATGTTCAATAGAACATATTTGTTTAGCTGTTAATAAATTCCAACATATTAAACGACCATTTTCTGAACCACTATATATATATTGATCATCATTTGATAAAGCATTTTCAATCATATATGTATTATTTGTATAATCAACAAATGTTTGTAATAATTTTCCATTTATTTTATCAAATAACATTATTTGACTTGATAATGTTCCAACAAGAAAACATTGTTGATCATGTGATATATTAATATATGTTAAATTATGTCCAATATAATCTTCATATAATTTACCATAACGTATATCATATATACGAACACGTTGATCAAGTGAACTTGTTAATAATTCATTATTACCTAATGATAAACTTGTAACACTATCTTTAGCATCATCTAATACTTGTATTGGATCATATTCACGAGATTTAATATCCCAAATTTTAACAGTACCATCAATTGATGCTGAAAATATTATTGATGCTTCTTCATTGAAACGTACAGCTTGTACACGACCTAAAAATTATATATTTAATTTAAAGAAGTTAGACTAAATATTTTATATGAATAAAAAACAAATTAAATAAGATAATATATATGTAATCATTAAGAAATTCAGTGTAGTTAGTGCATGCTGATTATACGGACGTACTGACAGAGTAGTATCAGTGTGTTCACTGAAATCCTGAAGCACACTGGTAGAAAAGAAAGGTATATTTTAATAGAATTGATGTTTCGATGTTACAGCGATATTTCAACTGTACATCTCTAATCTAAACAGAAAATTTTGTTTTATATGAAAAGATAAAGGTTAGAAGTTATTGCTATCTACTATAATTCTTTTAGACTGATTAGATTTTACGAGCTGAATACTAGTCAGTAATTTATTGAGTTCTATATTTCATACATTAACTTTTCTTAAGGTCCCCTCAAAAATCAATCTCAGGTCAGGAACATCCAAATTGCATGAAACTTTCAAGATATGTTGGGAGTGGTGAGCGATGGCTATGGTAAAATTTTCAACTCTATATCATGACTTTTGACAGAGATATTCACCAAACAAGGGTCAAAAATAGCTCGATCGTAGCGTCAAGATTTCTCTATGGACCTCACTTTATACATTTAAATTTTTTCTTGTTCGAGCTAGCCCCTCTCGTGGCGCCTTTTTTGAAACTCTTATTTTTTAAGCGAAGAAAAGGGTTGATAAGTGTAATGCCTAAAAAAACTCGTTAAAAAATAGTGCTGTTTTTATAGAGATGTTTTTTTATATGATAATGAAAAGGCTTATTTTAAAAAAACAGCTTGTTTTTTGAATAGGGGATGAAGAAAATCTTCCAAAATTTTTGGATAAAAATTTTTGTCGCGTATGAAAGAGTAGCTGTCGGGCTATTTCTTCATGAATTTATCTCAATTTCTATGATCCTAGCGAAAAGCGACTTTTTTGAGGAAAATCTTAAATAGATTTCTCATTATCTTGCAGTAAAATTGATTAAATGTGTGGCATTTTAACCATAGTATTGCAACGAATACACAACCGATACTTGATAAAAAAAAAACATTTGAAGTTTTATAGAAGGAAAAAAGTCTGAGTCAAATAATCACGACCGTCAACAAGGCTATACATTATACAATTTTAATATGCAACAGTATTAAATGTTAAAATATGATCACAAAGGAAAATATGTAATGTACATAAAAATAATCGTTTCGTATAAAATAATGAAGCTTTTTTTTTCTACAGATTAATAGGCATGAATCTGTCGTCGAGAAAGAAATAGTACAATTATGAAAATTTGTTGATTAAACAACTGAAATAAATTACATTTCTTTGTATTGCAAGACTAAAAAATTCCTTCAAAACTAGTTCAGAGAGTAAGTGCCGTATACTATTTCTCAAATTCTTATTCATTTGCCTTGAGAAGTTTTATTATATTTGTTGGAATGATTTAAACAAGATTAATTTGTCAATCATTGTAGACAGTAATGTGATAATTCTTAATCTTATATCTTTTTCTTTTTGTGAATAGTTTTTAATACAATTTTTTATATGAAAATTTGATATGACAAATTTGTTTGATAATATTGGATGCAATGATTTAAGCTAACTAATGTCATAAAATGATCTTAATCGTTCCATTCCATTTCGATACAACTCTGATTTTTACAATCTTTCGTACTGTACTTATAAATTCATTATACTAATTTTTTATGTGCTCGTTCGAATACTTAAACATCTCTATTCAAATACCACTAAAGATATGCGAAATCGTGATCATGAGAAAAAAAATAGGTTGTTTGAATCGAAACTATAAATTGTAGTTTTGAATCATACATTTCACTATATGTAGATCTATCTTAATCGATCTTGAAATTCTTTCTTTTAGTTTATTTCTACTTAGTATTTAATTTAAATGTAAAAATTTTTTTTTTATACCAGCATGTGCTTGATATTTTTTCATAATTTTACCACTCATTACATCAATATATAAAACTCGTTTATCACCACCACCTAAAAACAAAAAAAAACAAAAATAAAAATTTTGAAAATCTTAATTGATAAATTAAATTAATACCAGAACATAAACGACTATTATCATATGAACTATGTACATCAAGTACTTCTTGACTATGTCCTGTATATGTTTTAATAGCTAAACTACTATCAGGTTTCCATAATTTAATTGTACGATCACTACCCGATGTTAAACAATAATTTCCATCAATATTATATCGTACACAACGAATAGCTCCTTGAGCAGCTGGAAATTTTCGTTCAAGCTATTTTAAAATAAATGAATATAATACAAAAGAAAAAATAACATTCCCAAAAACACACACACCTGCATTTCATCAGAACAATTTTAAAAGAATAAAATCTCAAATCTATAAAAAACAAAAATAATAAAACGTTTTGTTTTTTTTTTTGAAATGAATATATTTTAAAGAGTAATATTTTATTGATCAAAATAAAAAGAAAAAAAATGAATACATTGTCTAGTTACTACTAAGAATAAGTTCATATGCTTGAATAATTAAATTTGCAACATCGGGAACTTTTGTTTTAAGTGAAAACTAAAAAAAAAAAAACAAAATAAATAATTTATTTTAAAAATTAGAATAAAAAATTCTTTTTCTTACAGCAATTGTTCGATTTCCTGGTGTAATTTTTAATTCAATTAATATAAAAATTCCATTTGTTAATTTAATTGTTTGATAAAGCATTTCTTTTTGTTCAATTATTGTTCGTGTTATTGTATGTATATTATTTAAACGTAATTTATTTTGTAAATCATCAATTGATAAATTATTTATATTTTGTAATTGATATTTAATTTCATTATTTTCTGGTATATCTTGCCATGTTTGTAAAAATGTCATTTTATCTATTTCACCATTATGAACAAAAAGAATATGTATTGGTACAATACAATTAAAATAAAATATATCAATATTATTTTTAATAGCAATTTGAAGATTTGTTAATGGATCCATTTTCATAATTGGTCCATTTGCATTTAATATTAATTGTATTGGTATTGTTTGATTTGGAAATAATGGATTTAGTATTTGTAATGGTTGTAATGGTGTTAAACCAAAACTATTACGATTTAATTGTAATGCAAAATCATTCATAGATTGTAATGCTTTATTTGTAAAATCCATTTCCATAACAATTTGATTATTACGACGAGCAAATGTACCAGATATTTCAAGACCTTTACCTTTTTGAGCACTTACCCAAATCTTAAAAAAACAAAGAACAACAAATCTATACAACAATGCATTTATGAATATCGACAATGCACTTAACACTTCCGATTAGAGTGAATATTTACAAATACATTGGTTGTACAATGTAATAAAAGATTTATCTATCAAGTTAAAGTGTACCTATAAAAACTCCGAATACTGCTAAAGCTGAAAAATACAGATAGGGTTTGAAATGAATATCATACGAACATCATTCCTAATACAATAGGCAATGCATTAAATGTTGAAATTCCCCTAGACTGAAAGGCTAAGGTCTAGAAACCATAATTCACCTGTGTCTGTCTGTAACAAGTGCTCGGCACAAATGACCATTTACATGACACAAACGACCATAAAAATACAACTATCTGCTTGTCATCATTCCGTCAGTCTGGGGCCCAGTGAATCAATCTTTGTTGATGAACATTACTTGTTTAATTTTGAATATGAACGTCAGTTTCGGGTTCTCATTCCTAGGAACCCGGAACTAGAGCTGGTATTTTGACTGTTAAATTAGAGATTTTTTCACTAAAACAAAGCTTTGTTTAAGAAAAAAAACTGATTTGTTACAAAGTTTGACCGAAGGTAATCGAAGTTGAAGAATCCGAATCTGAAATTGGTTTTTCGAAATTTTGAGTTTGATTTTTAACGCAAAAAAGGTTATTTCTTAAAAAAATGATTTTTTTGTTTTTCGAGAAACCGATTTCGGATTCCTCGACTCTGATTACCTTTGGTCAAACTTTATAGAAAAAATCTCCACTTTAACTTTAACTATTTTATTAAAGTATTTTTATTACCAAACTCAAGTTTCGCGCTCCTAGGAACGGGAATCCATAGTGACTTGGTATATAATAAAAGAATAGGTATGTATAGATATCCCCGGCTGCTCGAAAATGCATGGAAGCGAATTTTCAAGTGGCTTTCTGTGAATCCTGATACCCTTAATTTTGACTAACAAAACATTGACTGAGTTTTCAGCTATTCTATTAATCGCTAATTTTTTTTTCAGTCATTTCTTCTCCATGAAATATTTTATAAACGAAATAAAACTCTTCATTTATATATGAAATTAATGTTTAAGATTTGGTCGAAATAAATTTTACGAAATCACGTATTCGTTATAGTCGATTATGAATTATTTGAATATAAAACGGACCAGAAATATTAATCATACCGGTTATCGGCATGATAATATTCATATGGTATTATCATCTAACACTTAAATAACACCAGTATGTTAGTTATTAGTATTTAGCATTTTAAATAATATTGAATTCTATGGACTAGATTTATTATCATAATTATCTGTCAATTCCATTTGTCATAAAGTGTATTTATATAACCTTTCGGTTTGTTTATCAGATTTCCAATACAACATCTACTTAGTCATAAGACAAATGCAGAGGAAAGAAAGATTGCAAGAAAATTAGTAACAGCTGTAAACCGTCAATGTTTTACTTAATTACTATTTTGATGAATATGTTATTTGTTAATATGGAAAAATTTGGTAAGCGAAATTTTCTTTTTTCTTTCTTTTTTGGTTTTTGTTTCGATCATAGAAAAATATTGATATCCAAAACATTAAAAAAATTCGATATATTGTATGTCATATATCAAATAATTCTATTTAGTAATCATTCTCTTTCAATAAAAATTCGAAATTAATAAAAAATCTATTACTAAATATCTTACTTCTTTTGGTAAAACCAATGTATTAGGGCTTGAAAATGAAATACTAGAAGGACCAGTATGTAAATTAATATCACCAAATAGATCATCAAGATCATTTCCAGTACTTGTAGTTAAACGATTTATTGGTAATGATGTATTTGTATTCATCATTGGTGTTTGATGACCACCTACGTTTGAATCTAATCCAAGAATTGATGAAAGTTCATCATCAAGTAAATTTGGTATAGCAGATGAAGTTTGTTGTTGTGTATGTTCAAAAGTATTCATTGTTGTTGATGATGTATTTGACATTGGACCCAATATATCAAAATCATCAATTAATGAACCAACATTACTACTAATAACAACTTGTTGTTGTTGTTGTTGTTGATTAGTTTGCATTGTAGTAATATCTTCATATTCATGATGAATTCCTGTACGAAATGGTAGTTTTTTTTTCATAATAAATCGTCCTTCAACAAATGTATTTGGTGGTTTATGATAAACAGATGCTAATGAACCAATATGACAAATAAGTTCATCGAGAAGTGTTGGTTCTAATAAATCTGTTTCTTCTGATATAAGTGGTTTTTCAGCTAGAACAACTTCTTTAGCTGCTTTTGGATCTGTTGATAAAAGACGCCAATAAATATAACCACGATCACGTAAATCAGGATTGTCTGTTTCCTTTAAAAGCAAATATTTTAAATTTTTAAAGAAAAAAAGCATGTTTTTAATTAATCAAATACTTGTGTAACAAGTGTTAAAACTTTTGTAACTAATTCTTGTGTTTCAGTTGGTTTTTTAAGAAAAAGTTTAACAATAGCAGTTAATAATTGTAATTGTACTTGATTATTTTCATCTTTAAAACCATCAAGAAAACCTTCGAGTAATTCATCAGCATTATCAATACGTTCAGCATATTCACCAACAATCCAAATCATTGAAGCACTAGAATAGATTTATATTGATTTGAATCAAAGAAAAAAATATTATTATTATTATTTTTTTTTCTTATACCGAGCTTCAGGTTCATCAAGTGAATCAAGATTTTCACATAATATTGCAATTATACTTTCATATTTATTTGGATATTTTCGAAATATATCCTAAAAAGAAATAAATTTTTTTTTCTATTATAACTAGGGAACTCAGATCCGGATCCAACTAGGGCCCGATGACTCGTTTTTGTGGATCGGCTACTCCCTACAACAATCAGATGTAACCGTATGTTGAGGTTTTTTCTGAGAGTGACGGATAAATAGCTGAAACCTTGCTAGGTATTGATGGAAAAAGCTTCGAGCTTGGATCCGAGACCACAAAAACGCGAACGTGCAGTTCCCTAATTATTGAAAAGTTTTTAGACAAGATGTTTGTCGTGTCGGAAATACTTTCTAATGAAACAAACATCTTGTCGAAAAGCTCTCTGATCATTTATTATATTAAATGAAAAAAAAAATACAAATTACTTTAATCACAACAATAGCTTCTTGTACAACATAATTAACTTTTGTTTGAATAAGATCAATTAATGTATTAACACATCGTTCAGCTGCTGGTTCAACTTTAATAGCACATCGACCAATAGCACGAACAGCTTTACGAACAAAATCTACATCAACTTCAGTAGCATATCTAAATAAAAATGGAATTTTGTTTTTTTTTTTCTTTTTGAATAAATTTATCGTTAACTTACTCTTTTAATTCAGCTAATACTTGAGCAATATTATTTGAATTTGTTAAACGTATCATAATATCAAGTTTTTCAAGTTTAACATATATTGGATCATTATATTTAACAAAAAATACTTTCATTTCATTTTTAAGTATATCCGATCTAAATTTTCAATTAAAATTAAGTTTTATCACAAACGGATGCTTTCTCTCCGAGATAACACATCTGCAAACTTTCTCACTAAAGCTTCGAACATACGCCGTTTTTTAAATATTCCATTTCTTAACAAAAAAACTCATTCATTCGAACTGAAATTTTTAGGATATAATAATAAGTACCATCGGACGCAAACCACCGATGGTTTGATACTTAAACGGTTGGCTACCAACATTATTCTATCGCAGTATACCGATCGATAATCTTGCAAATAGATGTGCAATATTGGCTACTATGAGATCTATTAACTATAAGCTTGAACAGAGAATATCAATTATTAGTAAAATTCTCACAGAATATTGATCTAAAGCATAATATCTTACGATTAAAGAGAAAGTATTCATGCACATACCAATAGATACAATAACAAAAAAGAATTATTTCTTATCTTTTATGAATCTCATGATAAACAAAGAAATTTTATTTACCGTTTTTGAACAATTAAATTAATATTTCTTAAAGCAACATATTGAATTTCAGGTTCAGTTGATAAAAGTGTTACTAGTGGTGGTGCTAATTTACGATATAAATTTTGAACGAATTCACTATTTGGATCAATTAATTCAAGAAATTTCATTAAAACCTATGTTTATTATATTTTATATCTTCAATTATATTAAAAGATAAAATAATTACTTTAACTGTTGAAAGAACAACAGCAGAATTTGCATGTGCAAGACGTGGTGTTATACGTTCACAAATACTTTGTGCATCTTTATCATCCTATATCATTTATTAAAAAAAAATTAACAAAAAAAAGTTTCATCAATTTTTCAAACCTTTGGTGGATAATTTGCAATAGTATCAAGTATAAAAACTTGTCCCCATTCTGAACATTCATTAAGTGCTGTTAAAAGTTTATTAACTGTTGGTCCATTTAAATCAAATACTTGTATTTGTGGTGATTGTTCAGATATTTCACTTAATGCTGCAACAGCATTAGCTACAACCTAAAATAAATAAAAATTCTATTTTAATTATTTTTGTCTATTTTAAAATACCATTGGATTTGAATCTGATAATAAATCTTTTAATAGATCAAGAAAACCTTGATCAAAAACAAGTTGTTGATTAATATCATATAATTTTGCTACACAAACAGCAGCTGTTTTTCGTACATATGGATCTTCATCTTTTAAACATTTACGTAATGGTTCACATAAATGTTCTGTTATTTTCTCTACACGTATACAACCCATTGTACGTACAGCTAATGCACGAATTAATGGACTTGGATCATTACAATCCTATTTAAAAAAAAAAAAAAAAGAACAAACCATTATTTTTCTTTTATTTAATTATATTTATTTTGTTTTTTACTTTAGCAAATGTATTTACAGCTAAAATAGCCATTTCAGGTTGTGTTTTAGCATAATTCATTAAATAAAGATAGACAAGTTTTTTTAATTCAAGATTATCTATTTGCATACAATTAATAACATCAGGAAATAATTGACTAACATCTTTTCCAACTGTCATACTAGCAATAACCTAAATAAAAATGATATGATTATAATTAAATTTTTGATTATCAATATACTTTTTTTAATGCTTCTTTTTTACGTTCACGTTTATCACTGTTTAATTCAGCTTTAAGTTCATAAATTTCACCTAAAATATTTATATAATAAAATTTTATTTAATATTTTTTAATAATTATTTCAATATAGAAATACCTTTTTTACTTTCTATTTCAGCCATATTTAATTACAATTATTTTATATGAATAATAATTAGTTAAGATTTAAAAAAAAAAGTAGATAACGTTTACGAAAGAACAATAGTGAAACACTTGTTATGCGTTGTTTTATGATATTATGAAAAAAGACTCATCGATATTTTCGTCCCCCCTTTTTTTTTTATCTAAGAACGAAAGGAAAAAAAAGTCGTCCTCATTTCACTTTTTTTTTTATTACTCAATACTATTACAAAAAAAAAATAACAAACATGTGATAATTGGTTTGTTACTATTTTTTCGGCTTTGTGAAACGAAAGAGAAAAGAGAGTAGTCATTGATATTTGCATATATATATATATACTATATTTCTAATAAATTTTTCTTCGTTCGTTCGCTCGTTCTTTATCCTTGATATAAACATATAGGTAAGAGTGACAGTGATGTGCTCTTTTTCACTATTGAAGATACCTATGTGTTTAGAATTGTAATCAAATAATAAAAGTTACCTTTTCTTTGTGTTGAAAAATATTTCGAATCCGTCATTATTCAATTTGAAATTCGTAAATTTAAAGATCTATAATTGAAACAAAAAAAAAATATATATATATATACACATATATTAACTAATTTTATTTTATTTTGTTAAAATTCAATTGAAGACATTGAATAACAATACATTGGTTAATACATAAGTATTGCATTGATTTAATAATAATAAATAAACAATTCAAATTCGTTTGCTTATTGGTTTAATTCTATTCAAACCTGCGTTTTAAAATGAGAAGAGGTCGCTGGAAGTTGTTCTGGACGTATTTCTAAATGTCCAAATTGATTGTAGATTAAAACATTATTTTTATTTAATTATTAACAATTATTAAACAGTATTTTATTAGAAATATCAATAATTTGAGAGAATCTTGTTTGTAATAGACTTTTGAAGTTTAATATACATTAAAACCAAGCGATACACAATCTACATGCAAAAAAAATTTTCTTTATTGAAAATATATTTTACATATCTTTTTTATCTAAAATAATTTGAAAAGGAATATGTATAAAATTTAATAAAATTATCAAATGATATAAGGAAATGTTACTTCGCATGAAAGAAAATGCAATAAAACAAAAACGAATACATCCGTAATAAAATTCATTGCACATGGACTTAACATAGATAGATCTTTTTTATTACTTCTACATTATTAATTTCATTTATTTGTATTTCACAATGAAGTGCACATCATCTTCTCGGTAAGCTTTTTTTTGTTTAGAAAAATTGTTGATTAATATTTTTTCTTCCAGGTTTTCTTAATAGTGAAATATGCAAGAATAAGAAGATGACGATGAGTAGTTTCTGCCTAGTTGTGAGATATAGAGAAAGGTTCATTTAGTTGAAGCAAGCAAAACAAAAAAGACTTCTTTTGATTTATTATTCTACTGAATTATATATACAATGTAGTATATTAATGATTGTTTTCGAATAAGAAATTCGTAACTGAACGATGTTATTGTCTCATGAGATTTTATTTTTTGTTTCATCAAATTAATAACTTTGATATTTATAATCTGCATATTAAATATTTCAGTTAGTTTTAACTAGATTGATTATTTTAAATTTTAAATGATTTATTCAAAAAAAAACAAAATATTTCTGCAATCGACAGATCTTTTTCTTTTTTCTTCATATTATTTGATTCGATCTGTAAAAAAAATTTCATAGTAAAGTTTAAACTTATAAAATGATTGATATTATTTTTTTGTAAGAAAATATTTGTTTTTCCAATTCCTAATATCAGTTGATATGTTTTCTTCATTAAACCATCTAAATTGTTTATAATGAGGATAAGAAAAACAAAAATAAAGCTTACCGATTAAAATCATATTAAGCAACATTCTACATGATTGTATGTTTTTACTATTATTATTATCGATGAATATAGGAAAACAAAAGTTTGTATGAATTGGTAAGATTCGATTATATAGAGAGACCTATGAATAATAAATGATTATGAGAAAAGCATTACATTCAAAATAATCATTTTTATGATTTGTATCGTTGCTAAAGTCAGAATTGCGATTCATATCAGGTATGTAAACTTCAATAAGTAATAATTACTTACAAAGTGGCCGATCAATTAACTATTAATTGATTAAATATAACTAATTTTATTCATTAAAAAGTCATATCAGTTTAATATTTATAGTACGTATTTTATTAGGAACAAATTTATGATTAATCATAAAAAATACAATATTTGCTGAAGGATCATTAATCATCACATATGATTTATTTCATCTTTTTATCAACAGAACCCATATATAGTTAACAAGAGTAATAGTTTGAGAAATACTGATAAAAAATATATATTTATAGAGTTCGATCAATCTATTATCTGTATAAACAACGAATTCTACGGTGAGTTGAAGGAGGTGATCGTCCTCTTTCAAAATGTTTTTCTCGATTTTTCCTAGCAGAAAAGACTTAAACATGAGTTGATATTACCTCTAATATAATGGACCTTCGTAAAAAAATCCTAGATCTGTCATTGAATAAATTTTGTCTATTTTGAAATAAAAACTTTTGTAAAACTTGCGAGTTAAATTATCATTTGAAAGAATAGGACCATCGCTTTCATTTCATTTGCTTGAAATAGATAGTCATAAGTGTGTTTTAATTCATAACTTTAAAATTCACGTGTCTTTCAGAAGAATTAATATGTCATTGTATAGTATTTATCATTCATAGACATCAAATGTTGATAAAAGACTAGATATTCAAATTTTTGATTAGAATATCTCAATATTTTAAAAAGTGAAAAGGTTTTAGATCAATAAAGAAAATCGAATGAATCATATCAAAACGATAAAGTAGAGTCGAATTGACATTTAATTGTAAAGCATTTTCTTTCTTCAAGAAAAACTAAAAAAAAAACAGAAAAATTCTATATTAGAACGAATAGTTTTCAGTAACAATTAGTTTTTTTCTTTTCGTAACGCTTAATTTAAAGGAAATGATCGGAACTTAGATCGAAATCTATTCCTCTAAATATTTACAAAATCATAGATGACAAATGATGAGTTTATGCATATGGAGTGTTGATAGAAAGCAAGAAAAAGAAAGATATTTATAGATGTATCATGAGGGCATCATACTATAATAAGATATGCAAGATTTATTGGCAGATAAATAGCTGTTATAGTTTGCAACACAAAAAAAAAAACTCAAACAATTAAATATACAGGCGCATGACGCATTTCCTCATTATAGTTAACCAATAGAATAGAATTCAATAACAACAAAAACAATTTCTATTAATATCACTTTTGTTTCTGCCAATTCAACAGAAACATCTTTGTCTTTTTTTATTATTAATAACTGAAGACGTGTGATTATGAGATATGAATTTTATAAAAAAAAAAAAAAAAAAGATATAAAGCAGAGAATACTCAAACCAACAATTATTCGAAACTGTCGATAATAATTATACTCAAAAGAAGAAGAAAAAAAGTCAATCGTAAATTTTTAACATCAATTTATTTCTCATAGATATGACAAGTTGACATAAATGAATACTTTTACTTCTATAAATTGCTTGTTCAACCATTCTAATTTGATACATGTCCTATATGTTGGGTTATTCTCATTCATTCTTTTCTTCTTAATGAAGAGATAAGACGGATATATACGTATATATATATATAATATACTCAAATTCTCAATCATGTATACATTAAGTACGTTTCTTATTGGTAGATTCTTGTTCATAGATGTCCAACTGATAATCTATTTCGATAGGAAAAACTTTCTTATGTTTATATAAGAGAAGTAGTATAGTAGAATTATTCATTACATTTAGAGTCTAATATTTAAACATATGCAGAACAATAGACTGAAATATATTCATTAACATGCAGATATAAGGTTTTCTTTTTTATTCTATAGGTTTCATACTTCTAATGATTATTATTAGACATTGTCAGTGCATATTTTAAGAAAGTAACTGATCTATAAGAATATTATTCTTTCAACACTCTCAGAGAAGACCTTGCACATATATATTAACAAAAAAAAAGCTAATATTTTTCTAATTTGTTCATCATTTTTTGAAATCATTAGATAGAGATGAATAAACAAAATGATTCTATTAGTAGTGATGCCCTTATTTTACGCAAGGATGCTAGTTACGACACCTGTTTTGTCTACAAAAAAAAATGTTTACGCTTATGGTTGTGTCTTTTATGTTAGATAACGATTGAACAACAGCAGACAGATAATGAGAATCTATCAAGAATCACATAAGAACAATTGTTCTTCTTCTGTTTATTATATAGAACATAAGATGTCTTTCAACACTTTAACATAATCAATATATATATTCTTCGTTTCTTTTGTTATTGTTAAATATCTTTAATTATTTTTTCTTTCAATCGAATTTTTTTTTTTGTAAATTTTATAGCCAATCAGTTTCTTTCTTGATATACAAACATATCTTTCGACAGTAATTGTATTATATACAAAAAAATGTCAAAATATTTGTGGAAATACAACTGATTTATTGAATATAATATACTTTGTATGGTTTATCTCCTTGTTATACACATTTTTCTTTTTATCGTTCTAACATTCTCTTCTTATTCTGTTCTCTCTTCCCCTTTCTTCATTTAATATACGTTCTTGGATGGTAAGCATATAGAGCAAAGAAATCAGTCGCGTATTTTTCTACTACTCTTTCACGCTATGCACGTACATACTACATGAATCTGTCAGCACAATTGCATCGTCCTCAAATTGATTTAATTTATATGTGATAGACACTGTATGTGTAGGCTTTTTTTTTTCGCCACACAACTTAGAAAACGAAGAAGAAAAAGAAAGGTAAGTACTGTCTCCGTCTCTCTCTCTCTCTCTCTCTCTCTCAACGAACACACATATATGTATACGTATTCATATACTCGTTATATACGCTTTTGAGCTGATTGAAATCGAGTGAAAGTATGTAGGTGTGATGTAAGGTATTGTGACAAGTTTTATATTTATCATATATAGACACAATTTATCATAAAATTATTGTCATATATACATATATTGGTTAGTTAAAAGAAAAGATAAACACTTTTTTTTTAATACTATAATAAAATAAGAATAATTATGCTGCATTATTGTCGTTTTTCTCAAGGGTTCAATTTCATTTAAATATATTTTAAGGATTGAGAAAAAAAGTACTTAATCTACAGATGACAATATGATGTAATTCTATTAACTAACAATTATCAAAATTGAGTTTAGTTTTACTTTTTGAAGTCAAATTGATAAGAGATAGAGTAAGATTAAGATGAAAATGTCGAAGTTCACATATGATCATTTATCGTCTTTTCTCTCTCTCTCTCTCTTTGCATAAAAAAGGTTACAAAAATTACGTCTGTTGATGACGAACGTCTCATACATTCTGACGACCTTGCCATGTTAGAGTGTAGTTTATAATATTAATACATATCCGTAGTCTTAGAGTATTATGGTAATAATAGTAATATTTCATAAGAAGAAGAAAAAAAAATGTCACCACATTATTTGTATCATAATCGAAAGACAAACTTTATTCCTTCTCGTTCATTTTTAAGAAAGAAAAATCAATTGCATCTATTAAAATTATATATTTACTTTTTTTTTTTTGTTTTTATAATAATCAAAATATTTTCTTACCATGGGGGAAATTTATGACCGTATGGTCTTATACAAAGAGTGAAGTGCTACTTGTCATATATATGTGCCTTTCTTACTTATGTAATATAAGAGAGTAGTATCGATACTTTTATGAATTAACTATACCTCAGATCTATCTATTAGATTTTTATTTTAGACATATATCTAGTAAATTATTATAATGTCTCTTTCGCGATGCCATTTGTGTTCTCTTCTTTCATAACTCTAATATTTCATAGTCCTTATAAACAATATTTAGTGAACTATATAAAATACTATGGTTTCGTGTTTTTTTTTTTCTTTAGAAGCGGGGGAAGAAGGGCTTAAAGGTGTTTAATATATCTTTATCAATCTTGTGATATGAGTGTGAATGTAGAAATTCAGCGATCGGATGTATCATATTGACAAACCACTTGAAAATCGTAGATGAAAAAAAAAAAGAGACGTGCAAGCGTTTTTTTTTTTTTTTTTTGCGTAATCGAATATTAAGATGAGCAAGGTTATATGTATTAATAATTCTGATTTTAGTTAAAAGATTATTCTATATATAATGAATTTTATTGTTAAAACTTCACTTGGAATATTATTGCTAATCGTTTTAATCAATGGTAATATTGATTCATTAAATACTAAATTTAATGAACAATGTCAGGTAAAGATAAAAATAAAACTATGTTGAAATTGATTTATTTATTTTAAATTTTGTTTCTAAATAGTCTCTTCATTGTAATTCATCGACAGAAATTTGTCGTATTAATCCAAAATGTGATGGTAGTAAAAATGATCTGTTATTAAAATGTGTTTATTGTGATTTAAAAAATCCTTTAAAAAATTCTCAACAAAAACAACAACAATTACCTTTAGCTCCTCGTTTATTAGCAAAATCAAATGAATCAAAATTTTTAACACAACAAAATCAAAATTTAAAATTAAATATAACTATTGATGAATCATCTTATGATGATTATTATGATTATGAAGAAGATGAAATATTAGATAAAAATGATTTAATTGAAACAGATGATTATATTAATGATTATATTGAACCGTTAGATATAATTAAAAATCGATCACAAACAATACGTAAATCTGGTATTTGTCCAAAAGTAGTTCAAACTACGGATAAATGTAATATATCAAAAATTATTCAACCTGATTGTCGATTTGATACTGATTGTCCAGGAGATTTTAAATGTTGTGAAGTAACATGTGGAAAACGTACATGTGGTTTACCTATTAAATGTAAGTGTATATTGAATTTTATTTCTTATAAAATTCAATTAGTAATGATAATGAATTAAAAAACGATATTACTTTTTTTTTTATTGCAAAATAATTTGAAAATTTGTTCTGTTTCATATATTCTTCTATATTATCAAATGGCAAAAGAAGTTTATTTAGCAAATTTATTTGATTATACTTGACATTAATGACTATTTAGAACATTCTATAGTCTTGTTAAGAACATGTAAATTAAATTATCTAATTGAATTGAGTTCGTACTTGTGCGAATAATTACTTTTGTAGATGCAAAAAAAAAAAAAAGTTAAAGTCTACGTGCAAAAAATAAATAAGATCTATTTTGTTTCGTCGTTTAAACAAGTTATTTCCTACTATATAAGATTTTCACAATCAATAAACTATAGAATATTTGTAACACAGAAAAATAGTTTAATAAATTAGACAAAAAAAAATACAAAATTTTTATATGTATTTTTTTTTCTTGTGTTCAATTAAATGAAATTGTTTCTTATATTGTCATGTCAAAAAAATTAAATTTAAATACTTTTTTTTTCCTCATGCACAATTTCATTGATTTAGTTTTGAATATAGTTTAAATAAGTTGATATTTATACTTTGAATCATCAGAGAATGATTTAATAAAATTTTTATTATAAAGATTTTATTACTATAGAGAATAAATTCTTCGTAATTAATTTCTTTCAGTATGAGAAATTGAATTCGTATATTTATATCATAATATACTTCCAGTAGCAGACATAAATTTAGAGTAGCTGTATTTTTGAGTTTTCTTCTCGATGTTCTGAAGAAAAAGAAATCATTTGAGTAACTGAAAAGATTCTCTAGCAAAATTGGTAGAGCTAAAAACTTTAATAAAAGTGCTTGAATGAGGATGTCTGGAAAATTAAAACTTTCAAAACTAATTTTCTGACATATATTTGAAGTTTTTTGAAAATGATTTTATTTAATAGAACGAATAATTTCGAACAGTGATTAAAATTTTTCTCTATCAAATAAGATTATTTTTAAAAAGTTTCAAATGAATGACAGAAAACTGATTTTAAGAGTCTCAATTTTTCAGATATTCTAATCTTGAAGTTTTTAGATTCATCCTAACTATTACTATTGATCGATATCATGTCTAGACTTTTGAAAATCTTTTCAATTAAAAATGATAAATATAGAAGAGTCAAAATATTATTCTATGTCAACAAGAGATGTATTAAATTAAATAATTATTTTTCTTTTAGCAAAAGTTTTTGTATGTCCAACATCATTTCAATGTACACTTAATTGTCCTCTTGGTTATCAAACTGATTCAAATGGTTGTCTTAAATGTGAATGTCAATCATGTCCATCAATGGATCAATGTAATAAACATTGTTCAACTGGTTATTTAAAAGATCTATTCGGTTGTGATGTATGTGAATGTAATGATCGATGTCCACCATTTTTTTGTAGTATTCCTTGTCCGTCGGGTGTTGGTTTTGCACAATCAGAAAATGGTTGTCCATTATGTCAATGTGCAATACCAAGATCAAAACCAATTGAACATACATCTTCATGTCAAGTATGTTCACAATTAAAGAAAAAGAAAAAAAAAATAATTTCTTTTTTTTTTCAATGTAACTTTATTAATTAGAAGGATGTTCATTGTCCACCTGGTTTCCGGTGTCTAACTGATGCACACAACGTACCTATGTGTCAAGCAGGTATTTAGCCTCAAGTATTATGTTGACCGCATGCATAGACAATTATAAAGTCTTTCTATGCGTTTGTATGGCATATTGATTGCTTTTTTCTCTTCTTCTTCTTCTTCTTCTTCACATCATTATTGTGCGATGAAGCAAAATGTTAAGAAAAAATGGAAAAAAAAATAATAAAGGTTGCCCCTCAATTGAAAACAAAAAAACATTGCATTATAGTTCGACAACACTCAGAAGAAAAAAATATTATTCCGGTAGTTAAAAATCTTACTAAAAAATATAGACCTTTACATATATTTTTCACAACAAATATTGTCATTAACAAAATGTACCTTTCTTTTTCTTTTTCATAGTTTTTCTTTTTTTTTTTTTATTGCGCTTCTATTAACATACGGCGCGTAAGTCGGACATTTTTCTTTTTCTTCTATAATACTTGTCCGAAGCAGGAGAGGAAAAAAAAAAGAGAATGAACGATGCATTGTCGGTTGATGTAATAAAGTAATGGAGAAGAGAGAGAGAGAAAGAGGGGGAACAAAAACTGGAGAAAAAAAGAATACCGTCAAAAGAGTCGTTTGCATTTTTTTTACCCTCTGCCTTCCGCCGTAGTGTGCATTGGCCCATTTTATTTCATCGTCATCTCTTATTTCTCGTCAACATCGAATATATTTTTTGCGCTTTTTCTTTTTTCTATACGAGCGAAAAAGTATTACAAGTCTTTTTTACAACTATTAAATGATTATTCTTACAAAATTTGTTTTGACGAGCTTATTGCTCTGTCTTATCATAAATCAGGTCTATAGTGAATCATACCCAATTATAGACGGTTAGAAATGAAATATTTTGTTTTTGTTTTTATTCATAATTATATTAATTTTGTTTTTTTTTAGTACCATCATTTAACAGCGGATGTCCTAATAATTTAGCTGCTACATGTAATC
This sequence comes from Rotaria sordida, assembly GCA_905250125.1. Lineage (NCBI taxonomy): Eukaryota > Metazoa > Rotifera > Eurotatoria > Philodinida > Philodinidae > Rotaria > Rotaria sordida. The sequence goes on along the minus strand of CAJNOL010001853.1, from coordinate 16,243 downwards.
TTCAATGTCCAAATGGAAATTATTTACTTGATGAAAATGGATGTCCAACATGTGCATGTGCTTCAAATGAAGGAAAACAATTAATATCTTGTCCAGAAATAAAATGTCGTGCAAATTGTGGTGATACTGGTTATCAATTAGATGAAAATGGTTGTCAAACGTGTAAATGTCTAATAAAAGAAAATGTACAATGTTCAGGTGTTATGTGTCGTATGTTTTGTCAATATGGTTTTAAACGTGATGAAAATGGATGTGAATATTGTGTATGTAATGAATCACCACAAGCATGTCCATTATTAAAATGTGTAAAATCATGTAAAAATGGTTATCGAAAAGATTATAGTGGTATGATTTATTTTGTTTTTACATTAATATATATTCTAGAAAAATTATTTTATTCAAAGGTTGTCAAACATGTGAATGTGATGAACAACCAGAAATAATTGATAATAAATGTTTACCATTAGAATGTGATTTAAAATGTAAATATGGTTTACAACGTGATGAATCTGGTTGTAAATTATGTTCTTGTAATCGTTGTTCATTACGAACATGTCGAATGTTTTGTATGTATGGTTTTCGACGAAGTGATGATGGATGTGAAATGTGTGAATGTGATTGGACACCTGTTGCAGAAAAAATTCAATGTAGTGAAGTAAGATTTTGATAATTAATAATCTATAGTGAATGTACGAAAATTTATGGTATCTTGCTATTATACTTCATATGTCACAGAAACCTTTAAATAGTTTATCAGTGTTTTTAACATTTGACTAGAAAATGTTTCTAAATATTTAATCTAATAACTTTTTGAAAAAATTTTTTTCTCATAGAATTCCATATGTCACATGTTTGTTCGTACTACTGTCAGCATATCACAGTACTCATAAGAATCGGTGGTAATGCTTAAAACTTTCGATTTCAACTATAAACAATAACAAAGAATGTTTTCTATCGAAATTTCGAGAAGATAATAGTTTAAGAATTTCTCGATAGGTATCACATGAGATGCTATACTAATAAGAACCCTTGTATTGAGACAATTCTCAACAGGGTATCCAATCAAGATTCTGTGACATAATGGTAACAGGATATTCGAAAAGGCACCCTACTGAGAACTGACTCGATATACGGATACCTTGAGCTTTATACATTCACTAAAGATATTATATTGATGTTTTCAATAGAGAATTCCATGTCCTGGTACTCGTGTTTGTAATTTAAATTTACGATTATGTGAAATAGGTAAAGTAAAATAATAATTAAAAAAAAAAAAGTTTTCTCCTAATAAATAAATTGTTTGTTTAGTTGATCCGGATAAAGTTAATTGGTTTCTTTATGATTTTGAAATTGAAAGTGAGATGTTTAATGATAAAAGATTTGTTCAAACATTTACAAAGTAATTAAAAATAGGTTTTTTTTTTTTATGTTCAATATTAAAATTTTAATTTTATTTTAGTGGTTTAATTCAAAATATTGCAAAGAAATATGGTTTACAAATAACACAAATAACTGTTTCATCAGTTCAACAAAATGGTTTAACATCATTTCAAATAATGCCATTTTTTGCTGAAAATATGGAAGAATTTGAAAAGAAAATGGATCAAATTGATAATGATGTAATTAGTAAAACAAAATACAAAAAAAAAGTTAAAAATTAATTTTTATTTTTTTAGTTGAATACTCATGAATTCCGTTCGGTTTTACCAGTTGTTGTAAATGTAATTGACGATATTGAAAATGAACGTTCAACTAAAACATATGTCGGTAAATTATGTGAAAAATTAAGAAATTTTACACGTATGAGTAGTAAATATATGATCTGTATGATCATTTTTCTACTTATTTTTATTGGACTTACTATTATCATTTTATATATTTACGTAAGTTTATCTTTTCTTTCTTTCTTTTTTTTTTTTTGATTAATTATTTAATTTCTTTTAAAATTCATATAGAATTATCGTCGACACTTGAAACATGCAAATCGTTCGGATGTAAATAAAAATTTATTATTATTATTATTTTTTTCTTATAAATAAAATAATATTTTTGAATTTATTTTAGTCAAAAACACCTATATGTGATCCATCATATCATCAAGCACCAACAGAAGAAGATCATTATCATGCTGTACAAGTTTCAGATGGCACATCATATGTTGCTATGGGATCTGATGATATAAAATTATCGAACGAAAAACAAGTATATGTTTAATTGAGAGCAGAGAAAAAAAAAGAACTTTTGATATATTTTTATTCATTTCTCATTTTCAACGCATAAGTCTTTTTTTTTTTAAAATTCATCTTCATAATTTTAATTAATTCATTTTTAAGGTGATGTTTTTCTTTTATTAAATGTTTTTCTCGACTGTAAAGCTCATTTCATTTTTTGCTTTTTTTCATGTATCGTGTATACATATTTGTCAAGAGACTATACACAAGTGGAAACAATTGGACAGTTTTATCTATTGTATTTTGTTTGTTTTATGTCGTCATTTTTCATATCAAAATATACGTAATTTTTCATTAGCATGAATATATAAGAGTTTCTAGTTAAAAATGATTAATAGAATTGGAATATTTTCCTTCTTACAAGCTAAATCATATATAAGCGGAAAATTTGTTTTGGTCTCGTTCAATAACGTCTTTGAGTGACAGAAAAAAGAAAAATATTTATATTAATTTAGTTAATTAGAAAAAAACAACAATGTATGATTAAAGCAAAGAAAATAATGTTCTACATACCTTCGTTTGCTATGTTAGATTAATTGGTGTGAATAAGTGGAACAAATAAAGTATTATTACTTTTAAAGTAATTGAGAAATATACTTTCGTTGCTTAATGTATGAAAATCAAATATTAAAATATAATAAATAAATTCTAATTATAAAATGTTTTTAATTAGAAACATAATGTCATCTTGAAGAATCGATTCTAATTAATTTCTTTCGATATTATTTGACTTTTTTTTATTACATTTTTTTTTGTTATATGTCAATAATATAAAAATTTCTATATTTATTTCTATGGAAATTTTCAGAATATGATATTAAATCTTTTATCCAATTTTTTTCTTTACAATAATGTATAAATCAAAATCATTTTAAAAAACGATATTAGAAGCTTAAAAGATATTCAACGAAGACCTGAAGATGGGTTTGACGTCGATGTAACGGTGTCTAAATGAGGTCCATGTAAGTGTTCTCTTCACTGACACTTACACTCACACCGTAGTGATTGGTTTAGAAACAACAGTGTATAAAATATTTTTATTTCTCATGAATAGACAGCATGAGTGCTTCTGTATTTTTCTCAGACGAAAACCAGATATTCATTATTGTTGAGAGCTGGAAACAGGAATGAGAAAACTGTCTGCTCTATCTGGTCGAAAACTAGTGTTATGTCTTGAATATAGTTTGAAAGTCGTGACGATTCTTGTGATTTAATTTGTTTACATGTGTATGTTTTGTTTTGACATTGATTAGATGCATTTCAACGTATGACGAGAGAAAATCTCTTGCTGTGAAGTTTATAGCATGTTATTTTCTTGAGAAAAAGATACCCCAAATTTCTAATAACGGTTTTGATTGCTGATTCTTACAGAGGACAGAGTACAAACCAAGACTTCGCATTGAGTGTAGATATGCATCAAATTCAAACTCAAATATAAACCCTTTCAGAAGTTTGGGCTTGAGTTTGGTACTAAAAGTAATTGAATGATTCAAGTTTGAGCTTAGATCCACTTCTGGTTATGTTATTTTCTTTCAGAGGTGCACTAGTTTCAATTTTAATTCCCATTCTAGTCAAGTTCACTCTAGTTGAAGAATTAGAATTGGTGCATCGATAGAAGAAAATAATATGAGCAGAAGTGAATCTAAGCTCAAACTTGAATCATTTGATTACTTTTAGCACTCAATCCAAACTCATTTGATTAAACTCACTAAAACTAAACGGTTTGAGTTTGGTGCATACCTACTCTTGACTAATAACAAAAAAACAAAGACAACAAAGCATAGCGGTAAACTATCTAGAAGAAATGCAGACCTTCATCGTCACATAGCAATTAGTTTTTCATGATCTTCTATTCAATAACCACATTCAAAATGAGACAAAAAAAAACAACACTCAGGAACTTCACAAGTCAAAAACCAACTAAGGCACCATTGCCATCTTTCAAAGGTATCATCACATCAGACAAAGCTGACAATATACCTCGACGTATTATACAGTTTGTCAAACTAAAGGAAAACCTGGCACATGAATGATTGATAAGTGTAGACTAGCATCTATTTCCTTTTTATTCAAATTTGATTTTCAGAATAGAACACTTGTAATTTACAAAAAGAAGAAATACAATAAAAATAACATGTCTAAGATGATCACATGAAGTAAGAGACACTCCCATAATGATTATATCATCAATGAAAATCGTTTCATAGTGATTTGTATTGAAAACTCAATTGAGATCGCACTAAAAGCTTCTCTTTGTAAATATCATATCTTTCAGTATAAACTAACATTGAATGTACCAGAATAAATAGGAGAAACAATTCAGAAGTGATTTCTAAACAAGATACTTCTTTCTGATATTGAATTAGCACACATGGAGTTGCTACGATACAATGATTCAAAAACTGGAAACATTGATTTTCTTCAGTCCATCATCTAACAAATACGATTGAACTTTCTCAATTCGCAACTCTTGTTCATTTGTCAACGATGGCAACAGGATCTTAAGAGTAAATATGAAGCCGATTTTTGAAGTAATATTCAAGAATACATCGAATGGTATTCAAGAACTTTTTTATTCCCGAAATGCGGAATCCCATAGTTCTAGCGATACACAACTGATCATTGCTATTCAACAAATGCTAGAATAGGATGAGTGAAGCGAAGGTTTACACACTCATCCAAATAGCTTTACCCTCAAAAGAACATATTGAGTTGGCTTTAAAATGTCCCATTATTAAATCTAACCTCTTATTTAAGTCAAGATTGTCTACACTTCATCCTAAAAAATTAATATTCTCTTCAATAACTTCTATTAAAAAAAAAATACAATACATTCTTTATATTGTGCTTTTCTTTTAGCATAATGGATATGTTGTTGATAAATGATTTATTAAACTTTGTGTCTGAGTTATATTGTATGAATTTAAATTGAGAACTGATGGATCATCCGATCCTTGCACATGTTCTCTTGCATAGTCCAGTGTGGCATCATTATAGTTGAAATCAGCTTTTGATTTATCTGAATCATTGATTAAGCATGTTTGTCCTTGATTCTTTGTTTCCATTCCACAATAGGAAAGAAACATATCAGTACCTATCAATGAGTATTCTAGCGAATACTTAATGTAAAAAACGGAGTTGAAAATCAGATTAAAACCGATTTTTATATAATAATCACAAGAACATCGATTAAATATATGCCACTTTCAAATTAAATTCAATGAAATAATAGATTTTGCTCGACGATAATCAACTAAGATCGATTTTTTCACAAAGTAATCTAGATCTTCAACTAAAAATCTAATCGATTTTAATTGATTATCATAAAAAAATAGTAAAATATATAGAAATTTCATCAATTATTATTCTGATTATTTTTGATTAAAACGTATTTGAAATTGTGAAAAAAAAATCATTTTTAATCGGTTTCGTATGATTAAAAGCGATTTCTTTATGATGATGAAATCGATTTTAATCAAAAGTAACTAGAACAATCGATGAAATTTCGATATTCTTGATTATTCTCTGATTATATTCTATGTAGAATCGAGTATTCGCATCAATTTTTTTACACAGGCATCGATGCTTTGTCGATTCAATTCCTGTTTGATTGGTCCCATTTTCAACACATGATATTTGCGTCCGATATTAATCAACAAGAGATCTTGTGCTATAATACGTAAGAGACAAACCACTTGTTTCTAAAAACAAAAAATCATCGACAAAGGCCGTTATCTGTATCGCTATCTAGGTAGCCTACCTGAAAAACATGTTGCTATCGCTGCAAGTGAAGCAGTTATCTTTTTCTTTGGTTTGTCTTCTCATCTCACAATTTGTTTCTGAGTCTTCATTCTACTCTTATGCTGATGTTACAGATCATTCTATTATTGGCTATACAGAGCCACAACGTTGCTGTTAATGGTATCAGAATATCTGGCAAATGTTCTTCTTCTTCAGCATGCATCAGACCTCATAATGTTCGTATTCAACATATGGACGTGAATACGCATCCTGATATCGTCATTGATACTCAAACACCACATTTCTCATGGCAATTAACTAATGAACACAATGATAATGGACATTTGATCAGAGATGTACAACAAGTGGGTTATCATATTCTGGTGCACAATGCTATCACTGGTCAACTGATGTGGAACAGTGACTATGTACGTTCTTCGTCATGCTCACATATTCTCTATGCAGGTACACAATTCACTTCTGACACGCACTACACAGTGAATATCAAATACTACACGACAGAACACGAAAGCCAATGGTACACGGCACATTTTCGTACTGCACTCTTTTCTCTCAAAGAGTGGACGGGTCAATGGATTGGCAGTGATGAAATTAACATGAATCAGTTACGTACTGTCGTCAATCTAAAAACGACTACAATTCAGTCTGCTACTGCTTTCATCAGTGGTATTGGTTATTATCATTTATATATAGAAGGTCAATTGATTGATCCATCACGACGCCTAGACGTCGGATGGACTACATATCAACAACGTACACTCTATGCCTCGTATGATCTCACTAAAGTAATAAACACTACTACGGGACGGATTGGTATCGGAATCATATTGGGACAAGGCTGGTACAATCGACAACAGTGGGCAATTTCACTCGGTGCACGCACTGTACTCGCCGAGTATTATGGTCCACCTCGTGCATTGATGCAATTGAATATTCACTATGTCGATGGTTCTGTTCAGTCGATTGTCACCGATTCTTCATGGTTAGGTCGAGAAGGCGAACATCGCTTTGATTCCGTGTACATGGGCACAACGATGGATCTTCGAGCAACACTTCCTTGTTGGTCATGTGCCAATTTCACTAAGTCTAACTCATTGTGGATCAATGCTTCTACCTTGCCATCACCGGTAAACTTCACAGCTGGTGGTCAATTCTCACTGCAAACTATGGATCCTATTCGTATTGGTCCCAATGCACTGCATGTTGCCACTTCAGGTCACTCAGGTCTCCTCGCCGGAGTTCAAGGTGCTAGTCTTACTGATGGTGGTGTACTCAAGCCTATCTCCCAAGATTTCGTCAATGGTCAAATATTCGATCTTGGTCAAAATTTCGCTGGTTGGTGTAAATTATCCTCACTAGATTCCACGAAATCTACCATTATTCAATTACGTTATGCAGAACTACGATACTCGCGTGGTGCAAATGGCATTGATTTTGCTGGATTGTACTATGAAAATTTAGATAGTATTGCTGTTATGGACACAGTAATCTTGAATGGAACAGGCAATGAAACATTCGAACCTCTATTTACTAGCCATGGTTTTCGCTATTTATTAGTAAATGGCTATAACAACATCAATCCGAACGATGTCGAATGCTACAATGCTCATAGCGAGACCACATTGATCGGTAATTTCAGTACCAGTAGTATTGTTTTGAATCAGATTCAGCATAATATTCTCTGGTCTCAGCTAAGCAATGCTATGTCATTACCCTACGGTTGTCCTCAGCGGAATGACCGAACAGGATGGATGGGCGATGCCGGACTCAGTGTCGACGAAGCATTGTACAATTTTGATTATGTCAATTTCTATTTAAACTTTCTGACTATGATTGAAGACAATCAAACGCCTGATGGTATGGTCAGTGACACAGTGCCATTCATGACAGGTTTTATTCCTGCTGATCCAAACTGGGGTACAGCATATGTGACCATCACTTGGTATTTGTATGAACACACGGGTGATGTCACTATCATCGGAAAATATTATACAGGTATTCAAGCGTGGATCGATTTTTTGATTGGCGAATACAAGAAGACTGGCTTGGCGAACATGTATTATCATTGGGGTGATTGGGTACCAGTCCAAAAAATCAAGAACAATTCGCTGGTATCTTCCTATGCCTTTCTACGCGATGTTTACACATTTATCAATATGAGTGAACTATTGAATCAGACCGATAATGTTCAGAAGTATTCACAAATATATCAACAATTGACTGAAGAATGGCACGATGTTTTCTATAATTCAAGTGTCAGTGGCTATGCAGATGGAAGTCAATCAGCAAATATATTGTCATTGACGTTGTCCGATGTTGTACCAGAATCGCTTCGTGCTACTGTACTCAATTCATTGGTCAACAGTCTCATCAATACTGGTTATTTTACTGGAGGTATTATCAGTGTATCAGCCCTATATCCTCTTCTCTCCAAGGAAGGACACCATGATCTGGCTTTGAAACTTGCTCTATCAACCACCTATCCATCCTATGGCTACATGTTTAATAATCCTATTCAAAATGCTACAACTACATGGGAACAATGGAATAGCTTGCCGACAGAAGCAAGATCATCGTTGAATCATCACATGTTTAACAGTATTGGTGCTTGGTTCTATCGATATTTGGCGGGAATTGAGTTGAATGCACTGAACACGATTACTGTTCATCCAAGAATGTCCTATACTGCTGATCTCTTGAACTATACAGAAGCAGAAGTAGTAACTATCAAGGGAAAAGTTCGAGTGCAATGGACGCGAGTATCACTCAACGCCGTGGTATTGTCAGTAGCTATACCAAACAATATGAATGCAAATGTTTTATTTGACCCATTGATCAAGAATGGCCAATGTTTCAAACTTATGTGTGATGATGAAATAGTTTGGATGAGAAAAAATCAGAATGATGAATTGCGACTGTTTTCAGATGTGCGTGGAGTGAGTGATTTGGCTGAAAATCACGTAACAAGTACTATCTCAGTGAGAATAACATCTGGTGAATACACGTTTACTGCATACTGGCAATGACATGTAAGAAACGAAGATTCCTATTGATTGACATCGGCAACCATAATTTTTTCAACGAAATATTGCTTTATTCTGAAATTTTTAAAAGAAGAATCAAAATGAGAAAATTTTCATCATTGTGGTAATAAATAATTCTGCATTATACATCTACATCTTTTACGAATAAGTGTGAGTGGGTGGAGTCTGAGGAATTGGTATTATTCTATCTAAGAAGTTTGTGCTTGAAGAGATTCTTTCTCGAATAAGCATTACTCGAACCAATTGAAATCTCATAGCAGAATGAGTTGATCTTCGCCGATCGAAGTATGGCCCGAAATGTCTCAATCAATTCAGAATGCACGTCCATGTTCGGCTCTTTTGCCATCAATTATCACTCAATAAATCGATTCGAATAACATACATCGTGTTTCGCAGTGATATCTTCTGTTTTGTAGACGTCATCTAGTACGAGACACGATATCCGAGTAAGACGAGACAAAGAATATTGGAGCAGAACGCGTGTGTGTATATGCAGATTTGAAGTTCAATTCACCGATGTATTTTTGTTCGAGTTGAGGGCGCAGGCGTGGGTGTGAGTGCAAAAGAAGAGAAGAACTGCACCTACAACCTCAGATGCCATGTATGGAATCATCTTAATTTTCTTTTTGCATCAACAAAAGGCGAACCATTCAGAAGATGAAATGATGCAACGAGATACTGCTTTATCAATCAGTTATACAAGGTGTTTATTCGATTTCTTATTGACACTTAGCGCAAAAGATCACTGTGGATTAATATTTTGGATACATTTCTCTTCTGCTTTCATTATCTTGATCAATTTCTAGAATTCTTAAGAACTTCCACGGATACGCGAATTTAATCTATTCTGATACCAATAATAACTTCATTCCACATGTTGAGAGTGTGAGTGTGAGTGTGGGTGTACTTGTGCTCTCCACGCCACACCCGAGAGTGTGGATGTGGGTGTCGGTGTCCGGATTTCTATAAAGGGAGGATAAACCCACACCCTCAAGTATCGACCAAAAATACGATTCGCAAGCATTTTGCCGTTGCTAGATAGATAAAGACCACAGTGTCACGAAATGCATCATCTTCATCTATCTTTTTCTTTCTATTGAGCTTGTGATCGCTATGCTTGACTACTGTTCATTGTCTATGTTTTCTATATAAGCGTATTTTTTGTGTGTAAACTGGACGATTTGTTGTGGGAAGAAGCCATATGAAACGAGTACCACTGTTTTACGGGCACTTCCCTCCTCAAGTTCGTCACATGCAGCCTATTTAACGCAGTTTTTGTTCTTGAAAAATGAGAATGGCCAGAAGGCCAGTGATACATACAATGGGAAGCATTATTTAATAAGAACAAAACAAATTGAACCGCTAGATGAAGGACCGGTAAGAAGATGAGTCGAACGGTGAAATTTATAGCTTGCTCGATACATGAACTGTCGTAAATGATGCTCTTCATATGTGCTCAATGAATAGATGCACAGAAATAAAATTTCTTTCATTTTTCAATCAATTAATTGGAGGATGAAATTTGAGTTAAATATTGAAAGTGAAATGACCGAAAAAAAATATGTTTCTTCGCAGCGAGGACAACAAGCTTGACATATGGTTACCAAAAAAAACGTCAATAAAAGAAAAAGATGTGCACAAAGTAATTTGCTGGATAGTGATATGCAGGTCAAAGAAAGATAAGAACCGACAGTGAGCAACAAGTTTGTGTGCAGATAATTTGCCATTTTTTTTTCTATGCAAGCATCGACTATATAAGTCAAATAGACGCTAATCTTTCCCGACAACGAATAGCCCCAAGGTAACACTTTATTAATTATCAAACTAACCACTGACAGAATGAAAGAAGGCGTAGGATACATTTTGTCACAATAGTTCTTATGAATTGACATATGTTGACATTAATTAAACTGGTCTGACAAGTCTTTCCTTCATAGACAATCTATATTACATAGCTGGTACATGTGAAGACAATAAATCGGTCTTTAGATTCAGAAATGAAAAAGACAAGCACAAATTTGTGTTGAATTCGATGCTTCTCGAGAAAACTCATGCAAATTATTGCTTTGTATATTGTAGATGTCATCATTCACGTTGAAGGTTCCGAATATTGAGATCAAATATACACAGATTTTTATCAATAACGAATGGCATAAAGCAGTGAATGGTAAAACTTTTCCTGTCATCAATCCCAGCACAGGTGAAGAGATTTGTCGAGTGGAAGAAGGAACTAAGGTCTATTTTGACATCATTTTTGTTTTCTTTGTACAATCTTCCTATTGATCAATCCAGGATGATATTGACAAGGCAGTGGAAGCCGCTCGAAAAGCTTTTCGCATTGATTCACCATGGCGAAAATTGGAACCATCTGCACGTGGAAATTTAATGCGCAAATTTGCTGAACTACTTCGTCGTGATATTGTATACCTTGCGGTCAGTTATCCTTTTTTGAGCGACGAAAAATAGAAGATCTAGGTCTTTTTATTGTAGCAATTGGAAACACTTAATAACGGTAAACTATTAGCAAACAGTAAGATCGACATCATGGGATCAGCTGCATGCATCGATTATTGTACGTTTTCACTCTGATTCTCTGTGATTCAATGTATCATTTCTATTTTGCGTAGACGCTGGATGGACCGATAAATTTACTGGTGAAACAATTCCATCAAGATCGGACACATTTCTGTATACCCGACATGAACCTGTTGGTGTCTGCGGACAAATTATTCCATGGTGAGAAGGCTACTTTACAAAATCTGAAATATTATACCTCTGTTCGTTGTAGGAACTATCCAGTATGGCTTTATTCAATGTTGAAACATGTTATCAAGCTTTTTCTTTCAATTTAGGTCTTAATGTTAGCTTTGAAACTCGGACCGGCATTAGCTTGTGGTAAGCGAAAATTTTGATTCGCTTTCTTTGGTTTCATTCCATGTTTTGTTGAATAGGAAATGTGGTCATTCTCAAGCCAGCTGAAGAGACGCCACTTACTGCCTTGTATTGTGCTGCTCTAATCAAAGAGGTATCTATAGTATTTTCGCTTCAGTTTTATTCAGAGATTTTTCTAGGCCGGCTTTCCACCGGGTGTTGTCAATATTGTACCAGGTTATCTACTAAATGACTGTTGTTAATAAGAGCTTGACATTTTGTTGTCTTTTTAGGGGACGGACCTAACTGTGGCAATGCGATTGTCGTTCACGATCATATTGATAAAGTGTCATTTACAGGCTCAGTTGAAGTAAGTCAATGAATGAAGACAAAAACAACCGTGTGACATCATAGCTTGTGTAGGTAGGAAAAAAAATTCAAGAAGGTGCAGCTAAATCCAATCTAAAACGAGTAACACTTGAACTTGGTCAGTGCAATAAATTAATCTTAATATGAAATATTCTATTTCTTTCTTATTCGAACACAGGTGGCAAATCTCCATTGATCATTTGTGAAGATGCTGATGGTGAGTTCAAGAGAAAATTTAATGACAATCAATGTCAAGTTGAATCTTCTAGTTGATTTTGCTGTTTATGTCGCTCACGAAGCAATCTTTCATAATGCAGCACAAAATTGTATTGCTGCATCGCGTACATTTGTGCATGCGAAAATCTATGATGAATTCATAAAAAAAAGTGTTGCACTTGCTAAAAAACGGATCGTCGGTGATCCATTCGATGCAAATACACAACAAGGCCCACAGGTAAGCTTTGTTGTTAGGCTTTTTCTTCTAATCAAATTCTTTCGAATAGATCAACAAAGATCAATTCCAAAAGATTCTCAATTATGTTGAGTTAGGCAAAAAAGCAGGTGCTAAACTAGAATGTGGTGGCGAAAAAATCAATGATAAGGGTTATTTTATTAAACCGACAGTGTTCAGTAGTGTCACGGACGATATGAAAATTGCACGTGAAGAGGTTCTGCTATTTTCTATGTCAATGATTGGAATTGAATTTTTTTCGATGTAGATATTCGGACCAGTCATGTGCGTACTCAAGTTTGATTCGTACGATGAAGTGATTGAACGAGCTAATGCAACAAACTTTGGTCTAGTTGCTGGTGTCATTACGAAAGATTGTAATAGATATAATGTGATGGGAGTATTGTCTCTCATATTCTGTTTTTTTTTGTTTCTTAGTAACACGTGCTTTGAAATTTGTCCAAGAATTGCAAGCGGGCTCCGTGTGGGTAAATACCTATGCGGCAATGAAGTTTCAGGCTCCATTTGGTGGTTTCAAACAATCAGGAATCGGTCGCGAATTAGGTAAATATGGCCTTGAACCTTATTATGAAGTGAAAACGGTTGCAATCAAGCTCTTATCAAAAATATAGTGCATTTTTAACGTTGTGGCTTTATTAGACATCTAATATTATTTTAGCATACATTTGACTATATATTGATACTTTTTATTTTAAATAAAATAAAGCATTTGATAAGAAGATGTATCTGTGGGTAACGGATGGCCCAGAAGTCCTGTCTCATTTTGCATAACAAATGTTTGAGAGTGGGTGGATGGGTGTGGGTAGAGGTGGGTGGATATGGCTCTCCTCTTCACATCCACATTCACGCTACACCCTTCAAAGTCCAATACGCCGTGATAAAAAACAACATCACCACCAACTTGTCGACAGAAAGATAAAAATAAATAGAATGAAGTTTAAAATTTCTCTTGAACACTGTCAACAGGTGTGGATGTGGGCAGATGTGGATGTAGGAGAATAAATGATCCACATGGACGCCCAGACCCACACCCAGCGCTGATCATAATGGTTGTATGTCAATAGAATCACCACTAAAAATAATGGAAGCAATAGAAATGATACGTAAAATCCATTTATTAGCAACGACTAAACAATCAAAATAACATCAATTAATTAATGAATTAGAACCTGGATTAATTGATGTTTATATTAATTCAACAGTTAACTAACAAACAATATTAGAAGATTACTCTCCCCTCCACCACACGCCCAAATCTACGAATCTCAATTCGTCCTGGATCTTCACAAGTGCCGAAAATGTTATTTTTTTCACTGCTCGTCACTTCATCTTAGACACGGTGTATGAAAAAGTACTGGGGGTGCTAACTACGCTATATGTTCATTCCTGATTGCAAGACTCGCTACTAATGAATACTACGAAGGAGAGAGAACCAAGCGGGGGTAACTAGGCATACATGGTTGCACGTGCAAATAAGAGATGAGTGCAAACAATCAGAATTTTTCATTCATTTCCTGACTGTGTCAGTTCAATCTAATGAAAATAATCATCATTTGCTTTCTAGAAAATTTCGTCGATGAATCAAATAACAACAATATTCAAAGAAAAGATGTTTCAAGTGCGTGATCTCACATTGACAGACTCAAATTCAGTTCATTCAAATCGAAACATAATTCTATAGAGCAAAATAAACTTTTTTCACTTGAATGTATAAGTTCCTCAATTTGTTTTTTGAATCACTGTTTGAAAAATAAAGCCGAAGCCAAATTCGAAAATCTATTTGGCGCGTTTTATTTGTCTAAACGACAAAAATAATTGTCTGATTGGTATTTTCTCCAAAGGAATATTAATTTGCATGATGTGAAACAATGTGTCAAATAAGTGAACCAATGTTCGATTCAGTCGAATTGTTCACTTTTATATACACCATTGACCAGCTTCTATGAGCTAGAATCATGAGTGTAGAGTATCATCACTATACTTTCATCGCATATTATTCCAGTACCAATAAGAACCTTTAAAGAATAATCTTCAACAACCATCTGGATATTCAGATCGAGTCTTCTCGAGTGGATCATTTTTCATAATGGGTCGAGCGTCTGCGTCTAACCCCTTCATCAAATAAGCACGGCAATCTGGTTGATTCGATCACACTACTCAACGATGCTCTTCATTGGAGTCATGCTAGAACGATCAACATGCAGCGAGAGAAACAGAAATGCAAGTTTGCAGAGTAAAATCGATAAGATGATTGTCGAAAATCGCAATAAGTCTCCAGCTCAAATCGATTTATCAGCTCAAAATATTTCCATGTAAGAAAGAGCGGATAATGATTTCGTTGTAAGCTTTTTTTGTAATGACATGACATCTGTTGTGATTGTGCATGTATTACTATTTACTTGAAAAAGAAATCTGATAATGTTTTATGGGCAAAAGGGGAGGATGAAAAATATAGTTAACGCCCCATAGAGATAGAAAAGAAAAAAAAAGATTTTTTTTCTTTTTCTTATATGTCACAGTTTTATTATTTACTCAGCTTTCTTCTCGAACATGCTATAGCAAATATACTTGATAAAATAATATACACCTGGGCTCTTGAATAGTTTAGCAAACTTGGCTTTGTGTCTCTGAAAGTAAGTTGTTGTAAAAGTTGAAACTTTATCTATGACCCAAAATCATTACAAAGTTGAGAAGTAATTTGCGGACTTCGTTTTATCTTGACTTCCATCTAGTCAACCTAAAAGAATTAATAAAGTGCACGCTTTGAATCGTTGTATTCTTATGCTTCAGCGAGTTATTTTAAAAGTATTTTACACATTTTTGTTTCAAAAATGTATATCTGCAAAATTTTTCTGTGCATACCATTTGTAGAAGTAATAATTGTACATCCTTGAATATCGTGTGGAATTCTAATTCAATTCTTTGTACAACTAGAAATCGTGAAATTCTTTTCGATAAAAATCTTCTCATTGTCTTTTCTCTATTATTTAGATTACTACAATGGTTCTTCATTTATATATCGACTGGTTATCTCAACCTTGTCGTGCCGTTGCTATATTACTGATGGAGAATAATATTGAACATCAAGTTCATGAAATCAGCATCATGAAAGGAGAAACACAAAGCGCTGAATATAAACAGGTGAATCCAGCTGGAAAAGTTCCATCGATTGTTGATGATGATTTTCATTTGGGCGAATCTCATACAATAATGCGCTATATATGTGCAAGCAGGAAAATACCTGATCATTATTTTCCAAATGATATTAAACAACGTGCTAGAGTCGATTATTGGTTGGACTGGCATCACATGAACTTACGTCATGGATCAGTGCGTCTAATAAGAGCAAATATATTTGCTCCTATTAGAAAATATTCACAACAAACAATCGATGAATTACGAAAAGAAGGTAACGACGTGTTAAAATCAAGTTTAAGCTTTATGGAAGAAGTCTTGAGTAAAAATAACTATATTGCTGGTGGAAATCAATTTTC